>JAANSM010005146.1:0-10434 GCA_036850725.1 Orchesella villosa | reverse complement strand
TTTCCAAACCTGTTGTACCAACTCTGTTCTGCTATTTGGCGGCTCCTCCGGTATTAATTCACCACAACATCTGATGATCATCAAACTTTGGCTGCTCGTAGCTTTTTCTACAAAAACAAACAAAATTATTAAAATTCTATCCCATCCAATCTTTGCATAAAAAATATATTTAAACTCACTCATTTCCTTAATGTCATCCAAAATGTCGTTAACCTCCTGTCGTCTGATTCTCCCTACGCGTCTAATTTCTGTATCTAATCGGTTGAGACTCTCATCAATACGAGTTTCACTCCTATTTCTGTACACAAACAAATTTTAATTCATGTAAAATTAAAATAACATAACAGTGTTTCATTTTCTTTGCAAATCACAAATGGAACTTACGTGGGAGCACTTCCATGCACACTAGCAAACGACTGCTTGAAGCCAAAATTTTGACACTCGATTTCCGAGTTCCTTCTCGAAAATAAGGCTGCTCCCACTCCTCCACTTCTTTGACAAACTTCCCTCCTGGAAAGGTGGTAAGATGACAACCAACATTTTGAAGTAATACTGCTCACGCCCAGTCTTCTTTTCAGTGAAGAAGACAAGCTAGATCCTAACAGCACTCGAAGTGAACTCATTTTCCCGAACTAAAATGTTGAATGTCCCCTACTACCTACTACTGACTACTTCCTCGAATTTGTAATATGCTTAGTTAGTTATTCAAGCAGTTATTCCCAAACTTCCTGTCCGTTGGTTGAGGACTTCCAACAACTAATGATTTCGATTTGTTATCGTCAATCCTTATATTGTATATCCTTCACTTGTGTCTTGTCAGTGAATTGTAACTTCGTGCTTCGGTTTCAGGGGTTTCAAAACTCGTTCATCCTAACCAAACTCAAAGTGGTCATGTTGAAAGGTTTAGATTTTACGTGTTGATTGTTCCTAATTAGCTAATGACTTAATAGTTTGCCGTTTCAACTCCAAAATGTTCAAGAAGATACAAAAAGAAAGCTGAAAGTGTGGAGAAAAGACTAAAATGAATGCAGAGCAAATGAGCAATGTTGAATATACATTTCTTCCTACAGCGCAACGAAGGCGAAGGATTGCATAGGAAATCATGTGCATTTAGTTGTCCAGAAGAAGAAAAGATTTAGATGCACGCATTCCATTGCCGGTTTACTCAATGGCTCAAGAAAATCACGTGAAAACATTTTTGTAGCTGGTTATTCACCAATGCAATCCATTGCCAAAGCAAAATAGACATTCAACATTTTATTTGTAACGGATAGTGTAAACACAAATCCTTTTGCAGATACTTTTTGTTTACATTAATTTCCTGTTCTCCGATAAATTGTTGATTGTAACTTTATTTTCAGATTTATTTTAAAATAGTGGCTAATTTAGGAGAATTATATATTATAGCGCTGATATAATTCCGAAAATGTGCGTTAGATAAAAGTTAAAAGTTGTGTTGGATCTCGACTTCCAGCTTCTGTGTTCTGTGAGCAGTGAGGGGCTCTGTCATTCATTTCACCGTCAATGATCAACTGTTCAAGTGTCAAGTCAGAAGTCTTCCTTCCTTCATCCTTTATCTTTCCTTCCAGTCACCAGTGCAGTGTTCTGTTGTGTGTTCGAGAGTGTGACTGAAGTGAAGTGAGGTTGCCAAAATGCCAATTGTAATTACGAAAGAAGAAGTTAAGGAGTTTTTGGAGGAGCAGGGGTTCGATGTATCGGACGAGGAGACGCTTAAAAAATTTATTCATGGTATTATAGATAGGAAGGCTTATAACTTACTTCAGTAATGCAGATGCAGTTTTTAAAGTGGCGGGGTAGTGGGACTAATGACGATTTACTTTTAAAATTACAGATTTGAAGAAGTTAATAAAGTTTGAGGATATGAAAAGACGTCGTCATAAACTAGGACATCGTCCAGAGGAGACTGTGTTAGATTCCACAGATGGTAGACACCAGACGATACCTTCCAACCGAGGACATGAAACACGGGATGAGGAGTATGAGGATGACTTTGAGGATGAGGCTGGATCTCCCCGTAGTTCTCATACTTCCCAGAAACAAAGGAGTCCTTCTGTGGAATTGATTTTTAATGGAAGAAATGGAGGCACAGTTAGTGGAAGTAGGAAAGAAAATGAAAAAAGTTCTACTGAAAGCTACAGGTCATCATCCCTCGAGTTTGTGGTCAGTGATGGAAAAGGTAGATTATGAGTTTTTGATTGTATGAATTCGTACTTCATAGCCTAATTGAGAACATAATACTATTATTTTATTTGCCGATCTTGCCATCTTGTATTTGTTAGTTCAGCATTCAGCTCCTCCAACGGCTCGTCCAAAACATAACACTCTCCAAAGTGCCACCGGAAATAATAAACCTGGAAAACGACTTATCATGAAACGAGTCACTGCCGGGAAGAATCCTAACGGTGAAGCTGTGATAGAAGAATCGGATGTTGATTTGGGTAACCCAATTTGTTTTTACTTATTTAACGTAATTAAAGTTAAAGAAACGGATTGTGTTTGACAAACTTTGTACCTTTTTTCTTACAGGTCCTGCCAAACGTCCTATCGGCAACAATTTTAGAAAAAAGCCTCCAACAAGACCCCAAACAGCACCTATGCGATCTAATGCGCCTTTTAGAAAAGGCCCTTCTGATAACAATCAGCAAGATTCTAGAGCAACCTCAGCACGTGATAAAGCAATCAGAACTAATAAAGGTAAACCATCGGAAGGAGATTCGCACAGGGGCAAACAAGGGAATTGTAACAGGGAGCCAGACGAACTCTTCAACGTTCTACATGAAATTATATTTCCTTTCGATAATCTTGATAGCCAAGACAGTTTGTTTACTGATGGATCAAGTAAGTTCTCATTATTTCAAAAATAAATGCAAACTTATGATCCAATTAAAAAATCATCAATTAATACTTATTATAATAGAGCCTAAAAAGCTGCCGATGCCTCCTCCACATGTTGCTCGTGATCCTGTTGCTCTATACCACTGGTACAAAACGAATAACTGGGATGTTGCACAAAATACCAGGCGAAGATCGTCATATGCAATTGCGTTGGTGAGTAATCAATATTATATTTGTATCCAGTAAATCATTAAGTTTTCATCGTAATGAACATGAAAATGTGTTCCTTTGTTTTAGGAATGTGAGAGCCAAAACAGCTCAAGAACCTTGTGCTTTCCGGCAACCACCTCAGAATATGAGACAAAGAGTATGACGCATATTTTTGAAACTACTCACCTGGTCCAAATTTTATATTTCGATAAATGTTTTCCAATGGTGTTCAAAATTTTAAGTATAAGAAATGTGATAGTTTATTCTGTTATGACATGAGGAAAAATATTTTTTTCATTCACCATTGCCATTATTTTGTCATAAGCTTGCTGGGCGGACGATGACTTGTCTGTAAGTATGTTTGTTTTTAAATAGTTTATTCACTTTATTACTTTTTCACTGATTGCCATTTACTATTTTTTGTTACATATTTGTCGTTAAATATTTAGAGAACATATTTACGTAATATATTTTTTGTTACTTAATGTACAACAATAATTTAAGGTAACTTGAAATAATATTGCAAATCAAAACATTGGACTAAATTATTTATATTATAGCATACACCCATAATATACATAATGTGTGCTTATTGCATACGAGAAAATATTCAATTAAATTCACAATCATACACTGTAATTTTATTATTACACACATAAGAGTTCATTAACTCTCTCTATCTGTACATCCAATTGTACATAAAAGATGGCTTATATTTCCATTTCAGAAAAATGGATTTTCATTTATTGTCAGCCTATCACATTACTTAGACAATCAAAGCAGAAAAGCAGGCAGCCAATTCATTGAGTAGTTTCCCAAAAGACAAATAACGATGGTTTTGTTGTAGTATTGCAATACAAAAAAAGCTTGATCAATACACTTCGATTTTTTTAGAAGAAAATCAAGACTTTGACACTTGGACCGAAGCACGTAGCATGCATGCGTTATTATGAAAATTAACTAAACCAAACGCAAACGGAAGAATCAGCCCCGTTATTTTTACATGCATTCGCCTGGTGAAAGCAAAATAAGGGATTGTATAACCGTAACATTTCAAGTTTCGGATGAATATGAATACCTTAAAGGCACCAGACCACCATTATTACCCCTAAAAATATAGATGCCCTTATACTGTAAGACTGTATGCATGTGGTATATAGAATTCAACGTTACATCATATCATACATAATTTTACCATGTGTTATTTTCTCTTTTTGTAATGTGAAGTAGTTGTAGTAGTATATTTCGTACTTTGTATGCTCTATATTGCTCCAATAACAATAACTACCTAAATGTGAAATGGCACTACGTACAAAAGAAAACGCTTTACCAACTAAATTTTTATCGTGATAAAATTAACGTTGAGTATACGAGGTATACTATAAAATCTATAAGTGAGTTTCTCTATGGCTTAAAAACTGTTCTTAACTTAACGTCATTATTACAATAGAACACTACAAGTTGGACTACCTTGTTTTCTTTTCAGTTTTTTAAGTAGAGGCATGTCATTTCACTGATACAATCTTATTTTCCTTGGACCTTGGCACAATACCTCACCATTCTCCTACGTGCGACGCGCACTGAATAACGAAATCGTCACGTACATATTTCATTTCCATAAGTTATTCCATTGATTTCCTTACTTACTTTTTGATTTTGACCCATATAATTCTTTTTACCTTTTCCATTACTAACCTTATATCACGTATAGTCATGATTAACTTAATATACCGTAGGAATGGCTATGCATGACTATGTATGTATATAGTAGCTACGAATAAAGTAGGTATTATTACTAAAATGTGTGTATCTATCACAAATTTTTTGACGATGCGATTTTTTGATAAGATCTCTTGCACCAAAAAAAGGTTATTTGCATTGTGATGTGATGAGTTTTGTTGCTGGAATGGACAAGGATGAAGGAGAAAGTAAAATGCATGCATTTAAACATTAAATCCTTTCACCAATCCAATTTGGAATATAATTTACCAGCTCATAAAAGGGGCATAAAACCTAACATCTTTAATCTTTTTAGTTACTTTATAAAATACAAATATGTTTACATGCATTACGTAAACTAAGAAAAAGCGTCTTCCTAGTTTCTTCTAAACCATTCGTTTCAATCATTATTGTTACTGTTTGGTATTGGTTGTGTCTTGTATTTTATTGTATCATTATGTGTATAATATATTGCATGTATATTTAGTATTTATATATATATTGATCTGTTCACTATATCAGATAAATTCTTTTGATGCGAAAGCTCTACGAGTTGACTACGAATTTTTTAACCCTTCTTATTCATTCCTTTCTTGTACATTTTGACCTGAATGCAATATATCGTACTATATATTCATATAAATAAACTAAACCTCATGAATTTTTGTGCTGCCAATGAACCAATTATATTTTAAGATCCCTGTTTTTATACATGATGAACAAAGTTTTGTGGAAAACTAGAATGATCAAAGTAAACCTTTTTTGAAGTTTCCGATTCCATTGCGGTCTTCACGGGGAATAACTACATTACGCCCAATCTCAAATATTTCGTACTTTTACAAAGAAACAAAGTTATCTCACCCAAATAGTCGTTTGCTAAGTAAAATAGACGACTCACTTTCACTATATATGCTATTCATTTCGATTTCGTTGAAAGAGAATAATTTCAACAATTTGTCACTTTTTCGTTTCAGCACAAAAGACTTGAATTTTGAACACTTTTTTGAGTTACGTTACTCATTAAAACTTACTATTTACTACTAAAACAAGTGGGATTGCTTTCTTTTTAGGAGTTTATTTGATAGCTTTTCTTTAGTAAATCGTCCATCATTGTGGCCTATGTATGTATGCAATAAGTTTTTCCTTCCTGTCCTAAATATTATATTTTTGTCTAATATTCACTCTTTTCTAAAACCGGCACCGGCTGGTCACTATCAGAACTATTAGAAGTTCTTTGGCATGGCATGTACACGTATGTATCTTGTATTATATAGGATCTTTGAAAATATCTCTTCAATTAGTATGGCTCATTTTTACGTAGTAAAAGTCACTAGATAATAAGCTGCTCTTAGAAATGGATCGAATCATGCATCTCATATTATAATCATTATAACATGTGTATTACTTGTTTGTGACGCTTTTCCTATGTACTGTATACTGTTTTATCTTCTACATTAATGATCTGCTCAGGCTTGTATCAGTTGTATCACTCGCCAAGGATATTTTTTTAACGTGGTAAGTGCTTATATGAAATTCAAACATGTTTACACTTCTCACTCACAATTATCTTAGATGCTCATCATCATCGTCGTCATCGTCATCTCTTCCACCCCCAGGTTTTGTTGGAAAGAATACCCCTTCTGTTCCATCCTCTCGAAAACCAAACAAAACCCTTTCCGCTGCTGTCGGCTCATGCCTCACAATTCCATGAAAGTCCCTGAGCTCATTCGCAGGAAACCAAGCAGGCTCTTCCTTGTGCATGATGACAATGCCCAAGGCTCTTGTGATGGCGATCAAAGGTATCCAGAACACGGCTATGAGGACGAGAAACATGGCCAAGATCAAGGCCCAATTCGGCCACTCTTCGTCCACTGCCACACCATGCACTGAGTCCCATCTGGGATAGCTACTTCCTTCCGTGAATATTTTGATGAAACTAGCAGTGAGAATTATGATCATTGCTATTGGGGAAAGATATTTCCAACAGAACATCCAGTAGATGTGTGGCCGTTTCCCGGTCATTAGCTGAATGTCTTCAGCAAATCTGCTGAGTCCGTAGATGTATGCAACACCAAACACTTCGCAAAATGCGATGATGAGCAGTGGCACGTTTCCACTGAACTGATCGAATAGAACAAATACGTAGTTGCCGGCCCCATGAGCGAACATCATGGAGAGAACTGCACACATACTGCAAAGTATTCCTGTTAAAAAATTAATTATAATGTATTAAATTCTTAAGATATATACCACAACCATATATGCTGAAGAAACATAAAAACTTATAATTGAATTTTACCAGTGAGAACTTCTTTTCTCATGTTAGGGAAGATTTTCATGTCAGTAATGGAAGTAACAACTCCTTCCAACGTTCCAAATTGTGAGTCAATTCCAAGCGTAAAAAGCATGGAAAAGAAGAGGATTGCCCAGAATGGGGCAAAGGTTAAACTGGTTAATTGCCTCTGTGAAGATTATGAATGCCAAGCCTGGTCCTGAAGCAGTCTATGAATGCAATTGTTTAAGATTAGTTTGCTTTAGTAGTCAACAAGTTAATTCATACAAAAAAAATTTCACCATCAACCATGCACAAGGAAAAGTTAATGGATGGAACGAGTATAAGGCTTATATGCGGTCAGTATAGATGCATAATATTATATACACCCTCTTGTGCAGGTGCATTCACGAAGCTATAGAGCTAGATTAAAAATTTAGGGAAACGACTTGACTTACGTTGTCTAGTTCTTCTTGTAAGTTGCATATTCGTATATCGGGCATAGACATTGTGTGCTTTGTGTTATTAATCCAGTACGTGATGAGGGATCCTACTGGAGGTGAGTGCTCTAGTTCCGTTGTGTTAAAGAGCATGAGTAACGTTTTGTTATCTTGGTGTTGAAGGCACTCCTTGTGTGTTAGGTGAGCCTTGAAGCCTAGTTAGACACACAAAACCGTACTTCTGTTAATATTGGAAATGGAGTGGAGTTTATATAGATTTAGTGGCATGTCATCAGAGCTTACCAATTACAGCAAAGATTACAATTCCAGCAAACAATGAAGTAGTGCAATTAGTCAACGAAACGATGATGGCATCGCGTGCGCAATTATTATTTACAGGGTTGTAGCTGGCAAAGGCTAATTATATAATTGACATTTTTAATTAACAATAAAATTACGAATAAAAAATAAGAGGTTACAATAAATATTTGTGCTTGTATTAAATTGCTTACCTATGAGACCTCCAAAGCCTAACCCCAGCGAGAAAAATATTTGCGTCCCTGCCTCCAGCCAAACTACAGGATCCTGTAGCTTTTCCCACTACACAAGACACAAAGTTATATAATTTGATCATGAATTCATGAATATATTAATATAATATCAGTATTCCTATTGCGATACAAACTTCATTTCAAAGTAATTTCCAAAAAACAAATTGATTTTCCAACCTTTGGGCTGAACAAATGGATAATCCCATCACTCATCCCTTCAAGAGTCACACCACGTATAAAAAACAGGATGAGAACGCAGTATGGAAATAGGGCTGTCACGTAAACAAGCTGAAATGAGAAAAAATGAGAGGTAGCTAGAGTAGAGGTAATGCATACATTTGCAAGTTTCATAACATGGAAATAGCAACAGGTCTGAGAAGGAGTGAAAGGAGATTGTTAAGAAAGCACGGGAGAAAGTTTACCTTAGGGGATGACGCAAGACCTTTTGCTAAGCACAAATAGACAAGAAACCACGCGACGATCTTTGGGCTGAACAAATGGATAATCCCATCACTCATCCCTTCAAGAGTCACACCACGTATAAAAAACAGGATGAGAACGCAGTATGGAAATAGGGCTGTCACATAAACAAGCTGAAATGAGAAAAAATGAGAGGTAGAGTAGAGGTAGAGGTAATGCATACATTTGCAAGTTTTATTACATGGAAATAGCAACAGGTCTGAGAAGGAATGAAAGAGATTGTTAAGAAAGCACGGGAGAAAGTTTACCTTAGGGGATGACGCAAGACCTTTTGCTAAGCACAAATAGACAAGAAACCACGCGACGATCAAAGCAGCACCAATCTGAAGATTAAAATTCCTGGGAGTATTGATATCCGTTGAGATATCGAGTGTTTCACGATACCAAAAGTACTGCGTCGCACTACTTATCTGAGAGGAAATACAAAGATAATATTGTGATAGTATATTTTTACTAGCTCAATATAAATAATTCCTCTATTTCATACTCTTCGTTGATAAAATGAATACCTCGCATTCTTGGTTAGTTCCATTCCCACCTCGAGCAGGTGGACACTCCGACCAGGGAAGTGGGTCTTGGAAGCTTCTGACAAAGTAGAGCATGCACCAAGAAATGATGGTATTGTAGTAGAGAGCTACATTAAATGAGACCACTGCGGACGCTATTCCAACTCCAGCTAGATATGGCGAAACTTGACTCCAAACTCCCACCGCACCTTTTCGCAGTCTTTGCCCGATTGCCAGCTCCAAAAAGAACATGGGCATACCTTCTATTGCCAACATGATAAAGTATGGGATGAGGAATGCACCTGGTAAACAAAACATTCAAGGAAAAAATGAAGATATATAAGAATACAAGATCTCGATATTTTTGCTTTATGCATTTTTGACTCCAAGAATGTTTCCTCACCTCCTCCATTCTTTTGAGCAAGGTAAGGAAATCTCCACACATTCCCTAAACCAACTGCATAGCCAATTGTTGCAAGGAGAAATGTGAGCTTTGAATCCCAAGACTCACGCTCTTCACCCTCTGTGTCTTGAAACGCTTCATCTGGAGGCTCCGCTTTGAACTCCTTCTTCTGCTTTTTTCCATCCTTGTCTGAAGGCCCTCCAGCCTTATCTACAGTAATTGCAACAGCTTTTCCGTCCTTTTTTCCGTCTTTTCCGACCACCAAATCCTTTCCTTCCGCTTCTTCTGATAACTTTTAGAAATAAATATAAAAGCAGTTTATATTAAAACCACTAAAGCCTACTAAAGCAATCCAATATACCACAACCACATCTAAACTAACACAAAAATTATTATGTTTTCACTTTTATTTACCAGTTCATTAATTTTTATCAAAATCATGATGTATTAACGCTATTATAAGGAAAAGGTTTATGAGCCATGAGTGCGCTGAGCGAGCACGGAAATAATAAGATCAAATGCTTCACTGACTCACCATTTATATACCCAGCATCATGTGCCATGTCTTTCGCAGTTAGGCAAGAATAAGTAAAAGTAGAAGAATGTGCGACTCAAATGATAAAAATAGAAAAGAGGAAACTGCCATATACGCACATCACTTTTACTATAATATCTAATAAAATTCGGTAATTTTCCGTAAAAGACTATTATCTGTGACTCATCATGCAAGCTAGCAAGGTTGTTGTTGACGTATGCATATAATGTATATATAAAGGAAACGTCAGGTTACGTTTCAGAAAGTTGCTTTTGATTATTCCTATTCGACTTTAAATTAGATGAGAGTATCGAGTAAAGAGAAAGTAGGGGAATCCAATTTTAGGTAGTTGTTAGATATTATGAGCAACAGGCTCATATTGATATATTGCTTTCTCTGAATGTTGTGAGTTGTGATGTGATGATTGATACATAAAGAAATTTATACCAAATTGCCAACTGC
>JAANSM010005145.1:0-10434 GCA_036850725.1 Orchesella villosa | reverse complement strand
ACAATCAACAAAGAAAGGGATCTGCACTCTTCTGAACCAGATCTGAACAAAAATAACAATAACAACAACCATCTGTACGCAGCAGTACCCTCTGCGCCCGGGACCTCTCACTTTTCTCAATTGTTTACATTTACAGAAGATTTTGTAGGATGAAGGGTGTTCCCTTTTTTAGAGCAACAATATTATTACCCAATATCTAAAAGCACATCCATTAAAAACTTTTCCCCTTTTCCAGTTCCCCTTCGTTTGTCGTTTATTGTGTTTTTAATGGTACTAAGCATTGTAGCCATTGTGGATAATATTGTGATCGTATCGTGTTGTTCCAGTGTCCAACTTTAGTGTCTTTCCCCTTTGCAATATGGCTGAATTGTGATGTTGATGTGACAAACTTTTGACTTCCAGCAACCAACAACAATGCTCTTTTCCAATATTCAATAAAAATATTATTCGGGTAGGTAAATGTAATGTATGGAGTACATAAACTGTGTGCAATATGCGACTGTGACTCGGGGATTTTTACTGCAGAGAAGCACGGAAGCATCCAATTTATCCATCCCAAATTCCCAAGCCAAGCCAACAACCAATGACCAACATCAATGCGTTCCATATCATATCTGATTCTGATATTGGTTAGGTTTTGTTGGTTCAGTAAATTGAATTGAATTGGAAGAGTGCGACACGACGACTTCCAACTTCTTTCACCGTAATAAAAAGTAGTGGACTTTTGGTTTGGTTTGGTTTTTGGCTGGATTGGAAAAGTCAAGTAGAATGGCAAAAGTTATGTTTGGTGTATGGAATAGCGTAGTTTCTGGATATTTTATGGCCTTTTTTGGTAGGAGACTAGGAACTGCGGTAGAACATGGATGTATGCATTATGTATAACATTGTTTGTAAAGAATAAAAAAAAGCAGTACCGTAAAAATTATGGAGTTGACTTGTGTACTACTGACTACTTGTATTTTATGTAGGTTGTTTATAGATATTGGCATTATGTAGTAGGTACAAAGTATAATGTAGAAGGTATGATATGTATGTACATTAGGTGGCAGCTGGAGAAGTTTAGAAAGCTATTTCATCGCCCCTCTAGTTTCCTTAAGTTCTCTTGTATGGTGTGAGAACATGGAGGTATTGGGATATACTTGTATGAGAAGAGGTAGTATTTGTTCGGATATGTCAAGCTCTTGTCGAAAGTGGCCGAATGAAAGTTGTCAGATTTTCCAGGGGAGAAATGGCTCTATAGCGTTCCTTGACTTTCCAAATCTGTAGCGTCTAAGTTGGCACTTACAATTTTTAAGACGGAGGGTGGCTGGTCCAAAATATTTTATTACACGTTGAGTTTGAATCGAAATGGATAAGAAAATAATATGTGTGTAGTAGTATGTAGTACGTACATACGTATTATATATATTAATGCTGCATATTGGTTGGGTGTTATTTCATTTCTATGTGTATGTTTTTCCGTAGGTATTTGACACTACTGGAGAAGGGGATGGATGAAAAGCTTTCTTTCTTGCTTTCTGTTCCGAATATGGAAAAAGAGGTTCAATTTTCTATCTTGCTGAATTCTTATTACATGAGCTTCCCACTTCCCTTTCCTGAAGAAGACATGAAACTAACATAGTGTGTAGAGGAGCTATTTCTTGGGGATCAAGGTCAGCTCAAATGCACCACCTTTTTCTAAGATACATATATATATGTGTGTATCTATAAATTTTAAGTTGGCACTATTCAAGAAGAATTGTTATATGTGACATATTGGCGTCTTTTTTAGGTTCTCCAGTCCTGGACCTCATCTTTCAACTCTAGTCTGTGTTGTTACCTTCGCATTCGCAGTGTAATTTAAGTATACTCAAATAAATGATCTTCTGAATTAGTACTCATAAATACAAATCATTATCCTAATGAAGAAAAGGTAAGGTTCTAGCAGTATACAATACCACTATCACTTTTCAAATTTTATTATACATTGAAGTGAAGTAAAATGAGATCTATACTTTTTATATATTCTAGGCTGCTTCTAAAATAATACGGAGCTTACTCATCTCAATCAATTTAATGACCCATATTTGATGTCTGACGTGAAGAAGCGTGCTTGAAACCAATTCCAATACAATCCCTGGTACTTCCCGTCACTTCCTCAGGAACGTGTTGAAACTGATGTAAAGAAAAGGAATTCTTTTTTCTTTGTGCAAGAACAAGATACTGAAGTAGATGCAGGAAACACGTCCCATCACCCAGTGAAATCTTTCTAAGTATGTGTGTGCTCTAAGTTTATACTCTCGTTTTTTTTGTGTTCACATCCAAAGTGTACGTAGCTAATTATAGAATCTGTACAAGCAGTTTCTCCAACTAGTAAGTAGTGAATTGAAATGGAATCGCGTAGAACTACGTATAACATATAAATCCAAGTCCCGCTGGTTATATATTAGTAATTCTCTCATGGGAAACTGTTCAGAAGTGCTGATTGTGACTGAAAGTTGATTATAACATAGGTCATCGGTATGTTCTTTAAATGTATGCTGTATACACAATACATTTTCATGTAGTAGTCGCATGAGATAGGTCTAACATCAAATATTCAATTTTTGTTAGATCATCATTTTACTACTCGGCTGAGTATATGTGTATACCGTAGTGTACTTGGAAAGGGAATAGGAAGAATATAGTTGATGTTGGTATATCAGGCTTTCGAACGTGAAGTCAGATTACCAAAACGAAGTGGTACTAAAATAGTAGATGAAACATTTATCGTTTGAAAGTTCTAAAACTGAATACTATAATGTGTATACATATATGCATGCATGATGATATGAATTGAAGAACTCATCATTCTATCAATATATTGTTTGCTGGAGTATGAATGTAGTAGACTTTCCTGAACTAGAACTGTGAGCTTATATACAAAACGTTTGAACAGGATTTGTTTGACGAGTAGTACTGTGCTACTGGATGTAATTGTAAATCAGTAAATCTCTAAGAAAAAAGTAAGATATAAGTAGGTTGAAATATTTTTAGTTCCATATTGCAGCGAGTTTTCCCTTTCAACCTGCTGGTACGAAATCCTTTTCCTACCCTAAATAGCAATTTCACTTGGATATTTGTTAATGTGTGCGCTTGTTATTCATACCCAGTATTGAAGAGTTCATACCTCTTAGAAGTTTAGTCTTTCTGATTGCCGATAATGGTAGACCTTATATAATATGTAGGGTAGTACCTGGCATCTGACTCACTTATTTGAAGAACTGTATCATTAAAAAATACCCTTCACCTTTAATTGGCTGTATTGAAAGCATTTAAAAGTGCAAACTATCATGTTTGAAGAAGATTTAGCAGAGCGGGTTGATGACCTATTTTGTGAAATTGTTGGCGGTTCGTGAAGCGTTGCCTTGTTAAATGAAATTATGAATACAGAAATTGGTTGGATTTGTAAACATAGCGTTGACTATATTTGTGATTTTCTATTTTTATAGGTATCGGCACTAATCGCGATATGGATACCATCAGCATGCTTCTTACCGGATGGATAATTTTTGTATTCCTTGCAGTAGCTTTAGTCAAATACCTGTACATTCGGTTTGTGAAAAAATCACATTATGAAGCCGAAGTACAAGAACAAAGTGTGGTTTCGGCTTCGGCAACAGAAGTCAAAGCCAATGCAACTACAGATGACGCAATTGCTTCCGAACCAAGCCAACCCACTGCAAACGGAGCGCCACGAGGAGTTGTTAAGAGTTCCAAGGTTGTTGAAACTTTGACAGGGCCAAAGGTCATTCAGTCAAATAGACCCCATCGGCCACTAAGAAGGAGAAGAATTTCAAAGGACTCTATTAGTATTGAAACTAGTATCGATTACCAGTTCATTTTTGCCTGAAGGAAGCTTTTCATCATCACCTTGCACTGGCCCTGACGAGGATATTGTGGAGTACATTAATAAGTGTCATGGATGGCTGTTTGGAGATCAACGAACGCGGCCCTTGGAGGATGTTAAGGAGGCATTCATGGATGCTATGAATAGATCTTTGAGAGACGGTGACAAAAAGGTTGAACTGTCGTGTTATTATTATTGCAGATTACAATATATTTGTATAAGTGTATTATATTAGAGTAAAATTTTGAAATCCTTCTGTTTTTAGAATGAACTTGCCATCTCTGTCGTGAATGTTTCCATTGATGACAATATGCAGTTCTCCAACATATTTGCTGAATGTATCAAGCCCAATACAGTGGTATGCATTTCACTTACCAAAGAAAGTGGCTCACTTACTTAAATACTGTTTGTAATAACCTGCTATCTTTGATTTATAGAAAGTCACCGCTGATTGCGATGTGCAGATGAAGGGCGAGATAACGGTATCATCTAAAGATCTTGGAATCAAAAGATGTGATTTCTTTGTTGACCGGCTAAATGGACGACTTAGTTCTCTAATTGAATCTAAAAATAAGATTGCGGTCATCAAATTAGATGGTTGGCCCGAAATATGTATGGCAATCTCAACTAATAGTCCGTCCAAAGGGAAAAGCACGTTGGACCCAAAACTTACTGAAGCAATTGCTGATAGAATTACGGCTACGCTTCGAAACACGGTTGTGGAAGTTGAACTTGATCGTCTCCAAGATTTTCCAAAAGCACCAGAATTTTCTCCAATACAAGTTGAGGATAATACCAAGAAATACTTGCTCGTGAAGGTTGTAAGGGGAACAGATTTGGGGGTTCTAAAAGGATGCTCTGAGCCATTTGTTGTTGTTGAATTGGATGATCCAGCGCAAAAGTTCCAAACAACCGTACAGGAAAAACAAAGCCCTATTTGGAATGAAAACTTTGTTTTGTAAGTTTTTATCTAATATCTATATGTAAAGTTAGTAAGTGAATGTGGTTGCTTCATGACATATTTTGATAATACTATTTCTTAATTTGCAGTAACGTAATCCCTAATGTGGGAGAAATGCTTTTTGAAGTACACGACAAGGATGGCGATAAGTTTTTGGGGTGTAACATTTTATCCATTGACGACATTGGAACCGAAAAGACGCGAGTTTTACCCTTAAAATCCCGACGAATGGAAAAGTCAGAAACTTTCACAGGAGCGATCGAAGTTCAAGTATTTATGCACAAAAACTAATCATTTTTTCTTGCTGATAGTTAAAAATCGTTTATCCCAAATATCATGTAATTGAAAATATTTTGTTTTTGTTTCCTTACGCTTACCAAGTTTACGTTTCTGGATGAGAAGGAGTTTAAGTCACGCGAAATTACTGAAAAGGTATCACCAAACGGGAATTTAGTTAAAACCACACGAACCGTGTTTACCAAACCTCCAGATGCCAACTCAGGGGCTTTTACTGAAAACGTAATTAAAGAGTTTGAACGGAATGTTGTTCCTAATGCTGAAAAAAGCACACTGATAATTCATGCGGTTCAGAGGGTTAGTGTGGACATGATCCTTTACTAAAATCGAAAACTGTCTTAAAGCGTTTTCCAATCTTTCTAACAACTGTAATTTTTCACCTATCTGTTTTAAAGTGTTTCTCTATCTGTTTGATTCCCCCAATGTATCTGTTCTTCCTCGCATTAACAAGATTGATATTGATATATATATTTTCTTTGTTTAGTGGCCCAATTTTAACTTGTTTTAGATGATATTTTATTACAGTTGTTTAATTGGGTTTCGTTATTTTTTTTATATTTTTGTCTTTTATTAATGTACAGCATAATGTTTTGTGTGATAATATATATAGCTAATTTTTCTTTAAAAATTGTTTACATACGCGTTGACTGTGTAGGATCCTCTCCCTTCCTCTAATTCTACACCACCATTATCTAGGCCACTAGTTAAGGTAAATATGTACATAATGCGTGCCTTCTATTGCTGCTTTTTTAGCATTACTTTTACTGAATATCAATGATTTTAGTTTAATTTATTCTAGTCGCTTTCTGCTTTTTTAGATATGCATTATCTGCTGTATGTTTGTCTTTTGTTTCTAATATTCGTCTTCTTTGTGCGGTGAAAAATTTCCGGTTTGTCGAAAAATTTCTTGGACCTTTGATGTCTGTTTGCATTCTTGTTGCGGATCAGATTGAGAAAATGTCTGACGGTTCATATTCTGAAGTTGATGATGAATTGTCTTCATTATTAAGGAAGGTTAGACAAATAACGTTAAATTGTGGAATCCGCTATTAAAAGTAGTAACGATCGTGTCGTCGCTTATTATGTGATGTAAACTAACTACCCCCTCCCTAATGTTGTTTGTGTTGTGTATATACTGAGTACTACTAAAAAAGTATAAAGATACATAATATACAATGCTAACCCTCATTGTTCCGTTATGAGTTAATTATTAGCCCATAGGCAAAATAAAGCATCATATTACTTGAACAGATATGAAATTTTGAAAGCAGCAGTTGTAGCTGTTGTCAGGTCCCTGGTATAACGAGATAGGCATTAGCAATAATGTCTCCTTTACTTCACGTTTCAGGCATCTATCAAGAAGGGAGATGAAAGTGGAGGCGCAGGCTTGCCTGGGCAATACGGAGATGGTAATTGATTTGAAATCAGTATTATTTTAGAGTGAGACAGAGACTTATAAAATAATTTGACTTTTATACCATTATTTAGATCGTGGTAGGAGAAAAACTCGTCGAGGAGATATTTTCACGTCACTACGTCGCCGACTCTCAAAGACACGCTCCCATTCTGTGGTCACTACAGAAGCTCGAAGTGAAGATGGCGAAGAGGGAAAGGACACTGTCAGTGACAAGGATGATATTTTCAAACGCTCTGTATCTGCCGACAGACATAGTTTGCTATCACAGCAGGGTAGATTAATGCTTGGCAGTGGTTTAGGCTCTGCTAGATCGTCGGTCTCAGAATTATCAGCAATTAGCGGTCATTCTACAACTACTTACGTTCATGAAAATTCTACTCTAGTGATTGAGTGCATGGAAAATCGGATTCGCAAGTATGAATAAGTACTAATTTCTCTATAAACTACGTGTTTTATACAATGCTTTACTAATTAAATATTCTGTATTTAGATATTATTTGGTACCACCTCATTTAGCTGAAACTGGGAAATGGAAGAAGCGAGGAAAGAAACTTCACATATACAACGATCACACGTTTGTTGCGAAACATATTTCAAGGTACATTCATTTTCGTAACATTTACGACCTTATTTGCAGTAATTTGAATTGTTATAATAAATGTTGAATGTTTCTGCGATGATTTTTTTAGTGGCAAAATATGTGAAATTTGCACCGTAAGACTGCCTTTTGCATTAGGCAAACAAGGTTACCAATGCCGAGACTGTAAAATGATATGTCACAAAGAATGTCATGTTCGAGCTCCATCATATTGTCCGAAGACATCAGTCTATGATATAGAACTGTAAGTTTTTAATTTTATTATATGAACTTTATAACATGATTATACATACATAGTATTTGTACATGATGTGAAAAATGTGATTGATTTGGCTATCCTAAAATGAGGAAACCTGTTTGGTTTTTCTGCTTGAATTGCTGTAAAGTTTTATTCATTTTCATAACAGAATGATTTTAATCTTTTTATATTGTGTTTATTATCCTGATTTAGTGAGTATTACCGGCGTAATGGTACAAAGTAGTATTAGCGTCCTGTGTTCGGTTGTGTGATTACTTGTGATAACCACGAGCCTTCCTTTTTTTAGTATGAAAAGATTTTATAATATTTTTACTGATCTCTTAAGATTACTTTCACTTTCTGATATTTTTCTTTCACCTGTAACTCTTTATGTGTGTTTTGTACATAAACTTCTTCTGTTACCGTTACCGTATATTTTCGTTTTAATTTATTTCACCTCCTGTCTACCCCCACTGTGTTTTACACCTGTTACTTGTACTATTTTTGAGTGTGTGTGTGTGTCGCTACATTGACCTAAAACTATTTTGCAGAGGAACCACAAAGTCTCTCGACCAAAACTCGACCTTTTCTGCTGTGTTCTCATCACTTTTCTGTGGCAAACGCGAGAGTGAGGCTAACCTTACTAACAAAGATAGCATGAACAAAACTTCCGAGCAGATTAAAGCTAATCTCAATAACAGTTTGAACGGTACTGGCCGGAAAAAGAAGAAATGTAAGCCGCCTATAAATGTTGTTAGTTTCACTCTAGATAATAGTGCAGTAAGCCTTTCGATGCATGCTACTTCAGATTCAATATTTAAATTTTTAAATTCTTCACATTATGTATGTAAATCAACGTATCAGCCTATGCACGTATTAGCATTTATGTAATGACATCCGAATCCAAATTGTTCTCTAGCGAATATCTTCAGGAAGGTCACTAGGCTCGGGAAAATATCAGAAGAGAATCTGAACGGAGGGGAGAAAATCAATGGAGAGTTGCCGACCACACACTTGGATTGTTCAGACGTTGAGGAAGAGAAAGAAAATGAATTTGAGAATGAAGTTGCACCAACTTACCCAGCAGAATCTACAGTTTCCATACCCAATACGAATGAAGATGAACAGGCGACTATGTGGGAAGAGAAAGCTATTCCTTCACACTTAGCATCTAATTCTAAAGAAGATAATGGTATCGTTTCAGTAACTGCTTGATTCGTACTCAATATCAAAACGTAATTATTGTGTCTTTTTGCATTTCTACTGGAAAGTAGTAGTAGGCAAGCTAAATGTACTATGGTCTAAAATATTGTCATATGTAGCATTAGAGAGGGGCCAAGGTGTTGTAAATTTGTTTGAGCAGCTTAAATTTTTGAAACGAAAACATTTTTAACTTCATACATATAAAAAAACAAGCAGAACTTTGTCACAAAACATAATGCTTTCATGATCACCTTAACTTCTTATCAACTTGGAGCCTGCAAAATATCTTTATTCCCATCGAATACATAGCGGAATTTCTATCTAGCAGGTTACCATTTCAAATGAATTACTATTAACTTTTATACAACATACATATATTTGAATGTAAAACGACTACCATTTCTGAGAATACAGAAGTTAAAATAATAATGCTAGAAGGTACATGTTTCTACGTGGGCTATAATAGGAGAGGGTATTTACGTTGGTAAACTGTATAGTCGGTGTTTGACTTGGTTGTGATTTTTTTTCGAACGTTTGATATGGTACATGGATTGATAATCTTTATTATATAAATCATTTGCTTTTATGTAGTATTTGAATGCTAAATGTGTTGTGCAATTCTTCTTGATAGTTTTAGTAAAACAACATGATGTTCGATAGAGTGTTTTATGGTGTGGAAAGTAGTATAGCGATTCTGTAGGGTAATAGATTTAACTTTAAAATTACAACATGCATAAGTGCAATAATTCTACAAACGTGTATTAAGTTAAAGTTTGTGTCTTGTGATAGCGATACTGGTGAATCCGTTGGACATTACATATTATATTACTTGAAAGAACGTTTTATGTTACCGTTTGGTAAAAGCAGAAGGCAAATCATTAATTTAATCATTTTAATTGTAGTAATCTGCAATCATTTTTGTTCCTATCCGTACAAACAAAGTTAAACAAGTACTTAATTGATTTTAGACATGGATATTACGTATAACTTTATTTAATTAATCGGACTTTGTGCTTGTTTTCTTTCAATATGAACCCAAGTGGAACATAAACGATGCTTTTCACCTATAAGCGCTAATAAATTTTCTTCTTACGATGAACTCTCAGTCTTGTATAATATTTTATTGGTCAAGCAATTGTGAATCCCCCATCCACCATCAAATTCTGTCCATTTATGTATCTTGAAGAATCACTTAATAAGAATAAGATGGCGTTAAGTACATCTCTAACTTCAATTGCAGAGCGTCCCATAGGACAACGTTGGCACACATTTTCTGTTATTTTTTCCATCATTTCAATAGGCAGTGCAGTAACAAGTTTCTCCAAAGAATGTGTTTCATCCACGAAAAATGGGTTAACTGAATTCACACGAATTTTATTGGCACCAAGTTCGCATGCCATGTTTTTTGTTAGAACATCCAGAGCTCCTTTGCAAATAGCGTATGAAACAGCTATTGGAGTGTGCACTTTTGAAGCCTATTCACAGGTAAAAAGAGTTAGTACGTTGCTCTCGTTGTTCACATTCTGTATTAAAACTTCATGAAAACTATTTTGTTGTCTTACCGCTGAAGATAGATTAACAATAGAACCCCCACGTCCAGACTTGATCATTTTCTGTGCTATTTGTTGGGAGACGTTGATAACAGCCTTTACGTTGAGATCAAAGTGCCTATGCATAATAATTACGCAATGAATATTAAATATATCAGTTAATGTAAATTGAAAAAGTTGCAAATTGCATATTATTCCATCTTCATTGTTCCTACTTACGTATCACAATCTTCAGGTGTAATTGCAAATAAACCTATGGGCGCAGGTATTAGTATTCCAGCATTATTTACCAACCCATCCAT
>JAANSM010005144.1:0-10435 GCA_036850725.1 Orchesella villosa | reverse complement strand
CGAATCGCTTGACCGAATTCGCTGAAAGGAATTCAGTGCCGTTCCCATAAGGTGTACTACCACTGTACCAAATTTGGTGAAAATCGGTCAAAGTATGTGGTCAGGAGAGTGCGTACAGACAGACACGCAGACTTGGTAAAATTATAACTTGCTGTATACTACAGCTGCGTAATAATAACCGGAAACTAAACCGAGAACCGCGGTCTCCGGTTTCGGTTAGGACTCACAACCGAACCGAAACCGGGCAAATAACCGGTTAAAAACGGTTTGAAAAGTAAAACCGAAAAACGGCAACCCTAGTCTATGTGATAGCATAGCAATAGCAGTGTACTAGTAACCAGTAGATTCGTATAGAAGTACGTAGCGCGTATGAACTAGTTTTATAACAGCTTACAACTACAGAAACAACGTGTATTAAATGTTTAATGTGATGCGTTGACTCAATTATATCTGATCATATCATGCCAGCAGGATTTATGATGGACAAACTGTTAAAAAATTATACGTTCATGAGTTAAAGCAGTAATTTATACCGATTGTTATTTAATGAAGTCCTACTTAACAGAACCTTCTCTAGTCACTTGCCGGATTAACTTCATTCACATTATTAAATTACACTTAATCATATCCATTACAGTTCATTAAAATCTCAAAATATTAATAAATGTACGCAATATTTGTGGCACCATCATCTTTCACGGTTCAATTCTTGTTGTACGAAGTGTATTTTTGGTGTCTTATGATGATATTGTCAGTCAGTAGCAATTCAAGGAGTTTAAATTATAGCTAGTTAACGTTGATGTTGATTTACCCTATTGGAGATCCATGTGTACATTTAACATTCTAGGAGGATAATAACAGTGCGTCGTGTCGTTAGTGAACATTAGTGAACAATCATCATCTAACTCCGACTGTGTTGTAACAAATCGGCATCAGCCACTTTATTTAACTCGTGTTATGTACGCGCTCGTTTTATCTTTAAGATATTTGCTATGTACCTTTGCTACTATACATTAGGCATACTACGTAGTTATATGTTGTATGTACATTCCATAGACTAATACAAAGTGTATTTTATTTAAGCAATCACAACACAAACAAGTAAATTTAGTAAATTAATACGATTGCTACTACGAGTTGCTAGAAGTCTCGCTTTGTTTGGCTGGAAAAGCTCTCTGCAACTATGATATTGAACATTTTGTAATCTGTAGCCATGTTGCCCCACAGACACCGGTCTACCAAATAAACCAGACGAACGTTTTGATGGTCCATAAGACTGCATGGGCCACATTTTCGTCAATTATCTTCCTTGACCCCTCCAGATATCTATCCATCTATGTATCAATTTTCCATATCATAAATTCGTTAACCAATGCTTCCAACAAAGCTGCAAATCTGGAATCGTGTAAGATACATCGTCTAGAAAAAATAGTTTTCCAGTGCGTATTGCCTATGTAAACTCTTTGGGTCACACTCTCTTGACAAACTCTCTCTCACACTCTCTCATACGTAAATGCACATATTATCGTGACCTATGTATTCTATCATGAGTACTCTCTTTGTAATATTTGTAATGACTATAACATAACCCGCATATTGCAGAAATCTATCCGAAAGTATTATAGATAGGATTTTCTGAAGACCTATTGAAGTAAAAAATTAAATGCATAGAAGTAGAATGAAGTTAGCCCAACACCAAACGACATGGCCCGAAATAGAATAACATACACGATAAAAAAACTACATGGCATCAATCAGAGATTATGATTAAGGCCTGGCAGATTATGCTTTATTTTTTCTTAAATTATGCTTTTTAATGCTTTTTATTGCTAACGCCAAAAAACATCAGAATTAGGTAGTTTTTTAACGATATTAAATCACTATCTTTGACATAACTTTAATTTAAACTGAACCAGGGCATTTTATGTAGTCAAATATTAAGTAGTGAAAGGTTAAAGTGAACGCTGAATTACCGCTATATTTGGATGTAAATATGTATTTTAATGTAATTTAAGTGTTTTAACACCTAAATTACGTAATTTTGCAAGGAAAATGACGGATTTATGCTTTCTTATGTATTTTCTAAAAATTATGCTCGTCGGGCTAAATTATGATTTTTATGCGTTTAAAATTTCGATATTTTTGTCGATTTTAGGTCTAGAAGTCGTCTATTTTCAAGTATAGCTTGGCATAGTTGATTGCTGCATTATGCTTTTAATGCTTTTGCCAGGCCTTAATTATGTTTATGACGTACGTGTTCTTGTGATATTGAATAACTGATGAATCAATCAATCAAAGCAAAGTAAGCTAGGTACAATGTCACATTAGCCTTCATGTAATCCAATGATCCAAATATACCAGCTTAATTTAGATTTATATATTGAAGCACTCAATTTAAAGTGCCATCGTGGCGACAATGCGTGCTAGTAGCAAGTGCTATGTCATTTGTAATGAGTGATACATTGTGGTAACAAGAAATACATACAGGTATGGTATATTCAGAAATAGCGTAGTCTCCATGCAGAATTCGATTACAACTCGTATCACATCAGCATGGCAAGAGACGTCAGAAAATAAGCAGAAGACGAGATCAAGATTGTATATTCGTCACCCAGTCGGCTAGAAAATCTTGGAGTCTAGGAAATAACGTCCAAAAGCAATAACATCTAAGCAGAAACGACCAATTGACAAAAACGTCCAAACCACAAAAATGTCCAAAACTAAAAATGTCCAATGGAAAAAACGGCCAATCAAAAATGTCAAATTTTTTTATTGTCAAGATGAAACATGTATCATGATAATATTTCTTTTTTGATCTATCTCTGCTCAGCTCAAATGTTATTCACTGACTTAGTAATACTTTCAAACTGTATGAAAATCGCTTCGTTTTTTGTACTATTTCGGTATAACTACAATTTATCAACAGTATGCACAACTGACTTAGAATGATTTTAAGGAATAATGCATAAATATTGATAAGCATGACTTCTGGATGATTTAAATTTTCTGATAGTTTGAGAATGCGATCGCGCTCACAACTGATTGTTGAGCATAATTTTTGAATGATTTGTTTAATGGATGGTATGAATTCAACTGGAAAAACTTACTGTTCGTTGTTAATGATTTCTGGATGATTGATATGATATATCAAATTTTGGTTGGGGTAACGAAACCGGTAAATTTTCTTTTCAAATTTGAGACTACCAATCGGTAGATCTCGACGAGAGGAACACGATGGTACCAATTACTTTTCTTAAATACGACCGCTTACCCCACAGGAAAAAAACTAAATCGCCTGAAACATGTATTTTTGGACAGACCTCGACGAGTACATCATTTCTCATTTTACCCCAATTTTGGGGTAAGGTAGAACCCCCGGGGGCAAGCTTACCCCTTGATGGTCTGCTTACCCCGATTTTCAGCCCTCTACCCGGCCCGGTTTTGGTTTCGGAATTTGATATTGGCTTTGGTTTAGTTATATTTTGGGAGGTTGGGTTAGGTTAGATTAGCTCATACATGGAAATGGTACGCTTCCCAAGTGCCATAGTTCGTCTAAGCTGACCCAGGGGTGTCTCACTATGCACCCAAAATTGGGGTAAAATTAGAAATGATGTACTCGTCGAGATCCATTCAAAAATACACGTTTCCGGGCATTTCAGTTTCCCCCCCTGGGGGGTTCGGAGGTCGTATTTAAGAAACATAATTCGTACCACCGTGTTTCTCTCGTCGCGATCTATCGATTGCTATTTGCCCTTTTTAAATAAAATTTACCGGATTCGTTATCTCAACCCAAATTTTAATTTTAGTTTAAGTGTGTTCGTATTTGGACGTTTTTGACAATTGTATGTTCTTGTGTTTGGACCTTTTTTACCTTGGACATTTTATCTTTGGACGTTTAATCCTAATACGAAATCTTACAGCTCTTCCTGTGCTCTCATCCCTTGCATTACTGCACATCAGATTTTGGGTGTCCGGTTGAGCGCACGACATTTATTTCGTTTCTGAGTGTGGATTTTGTCAAGTATATGACGAGAAGTAGCCGCTAGGGATTACGATTTGCATGAAATCATTCGACTTTTTAAAATGCAGTGCTTTCTCGACAATTTGTATGCACGAACATATTTGATGGTGAAATGGAATCGGGAAATAACTTCGTAATTCACTATCTATCAATGCATGTGAAAACGGTTGAAATGTGGATAGGAAAGAGAACTAGCCAAGCAAACGCTAGCCAAGAGCTGCCCATTATTGATTCGAATTTAAATTGAAGAATGTTGGCGTTTCAATTTTTTCAATGAGACGGCTTCTAGACGACCTCTAGCTTCTTCATGGCCCTGCGAAAGATATATTCTTATAGAATGACGATACATAATATAGCATTCATCGCTTACAACTTCAACACTAAATATTGATGGACACTGCAGGTCGTGGTACAGGAAAATTTAACTTTAAAATAAAACCCATACTCCCGTATGCTGGTCCATCCCCTTGTTGTGCTGTCGATTCGTTATTCTGAATCTTAAAGACATTATGGACTAGGAGATATGATGCTGTATGCTGTATGCATCGTCTTCCAAAAATATATAGCATAATCGTGCGGGTTAACGTAACAGCATGAGATAAACTGGTGTTTCGAAGTAGGCAATGGAGGGAAAAGAAGAGATTCTAAATGGTTGAAGAAATCATTCACGTGAGGTATGGAGAAAAAGAAAGGTACTTGTGTAAAGCAAAGCACATCAGCAGTTACAGCACTAGTCAAGCATGTGTATGAAGTGGACTAGTGGACATAATGCATTCTTGAAGTCCTGCATTATAATGGCCAGCTCAGAGAAAAGGATATTATGTAGATACGAATTACGTTTGCTGTTTCAAGACGACAGCTATCCCATCCATACGATACTTGACTTGAGTAGAAAAATGGGAAAAAGTCAGAGCATTCACACACATCAAAGGAGAGTGTAAAATAATATTGTCAATTGTGTATTCGTATATTGCATTATGGGTCTCTATATACTTTTGCGTTTGCCTAACAAAATGATGATGGCATATACGAGGGGAGGGGGAGGTTGTGTTTTCCAATTTGCTTACCACATGTGCCGATCATGTCTGGAGTGGAAGATGATAGGTCAACCCTTTGTTGTAGTAAAAAATAGTGTATTAAAAATTGGAGTAGGAAAAGGCCTGATTTCAATGCAAAATGGCTAGGAGATGGGAGTGCATTAGGAGAACATCACATTGCTCACATGGTCCATTTGATCCATGCATGAGAAATGGACCACTCATATTATATGTATCGTCACAACTGCTTAATAGTACATGCTATTCATGAGATCATCTCTGCTCTGCTGCCTCTTATTTTGTCGTTTGCCTTACCTCTTCTTCTGCACATTGCTAACAGTTTGGGACCAGGGTGGGCTGTGTATGGTGCTGCGGGTAGCTTGACCATAAGCAAAATGATTGGCTTTCTTGAATTAAAGTTTCATGTAGTATAAAAGTGTCGAAGTGAAAACTGGTACCCTTTTACACACCCAGTCAGTTCCTCTAATTCTATCTTAAAGTACGTTCTTGAACCGAATATACATGTATTGTTATCGATGCAGATGTGGACTGGCGTTAGATGCAAAATTATGGCATGTCATATATGTAGCTCATTTCTTATGTCACCGGATGCTTATTGCAGTTTTTGTAACTTTCCCTAGACGAAGGTATCACTATTTCGTAATGTAGTAGCAGTGTGTCTCATTGAATTTTTAAAGATGCAACAACCTGTCTCCATGAACTTTTAGGCAGTGAAAATGAAATTGCTGTATCTACGTAGGAAATAATCTGTATAATATGAGCTCTGCGATTCCTTCGGATACATATTTCATTTACATTGTCAAATAGCATTCTTTCTTCTTCGTTTGTACAGAGTGCATAAAGTTACCATTGTTTGGTACGGAAGTATATACATATATATGATCCATGGTGGCTGATTTCGTGGATTTTTTGTCTTCGGTTGCTCAAAGTAATTCTCCTATATAATATGGATTTATATGCAGGGCGATATAAATTCATCGGTAAGAAATTTAAAGAGCAAACTACTTGGAAACGAAATGCTGGACTTGTATGGTCACTAGCAATCCTATCGTATCGTAATAGCCTGCTCAAGTTATTCGATTGAAAAAAACGAGCAGCTTGCTTTTCCATGAATTTCAATGCGCATCCCCTAGTTCCATAATATGATACAGATAAGCAGCTGGAGAAAAGTGTTCACTCCTAAATCGCACATATATGGGTAATACATAGTGGTCGTTGACTGGTTTTCGTAATAGCTTGGAAGTAGCCCTTCCAATTTTCCCGGTTTCTTGTGTTGCTGATATGTCTACTACTTTATGTATTTATGTATATGAACCCGTTTATTTTTTCCATTTCACTTTCTCCACACTACATAACATTCAATAGTGTCTCCACATTACTCTCTACAACTCTTCAATTTCGGATTTTGCCCTAATATCCACTGAATAATATCGTGCCATCCATCCATATCCCTTGGCATTACTCAGGCTCCACTGGCTTTTGAGCAATAATGGGAAAATCGAGTAAAAGTAATACTTTACATGTACCATGGGCTATTGTATTTACTTACCACGGACCACGAAAGAATGTATATCATGGATATTCAATCTTGTACAAGGGAAGAAAGGATGGCACAAAACGTGTACATTTACAGTCATGAGGAAGTAAAAGAGGCCCAAACTGGTCATGATATTCTATCAGCAAATTGCTAATAAATATTCCAATCGACTTACCAAACTCTTTTGTTGAAGAGTATGTGTAAAGTTTAATGACATTGACGATTATGCGGCCCATAATTTTAGGCACCCATTTCTCGTCCCCTATAACTTTTTGTCTATACCAACAGTAAATTGATGTATAAAAGTGGTGATCGGAACAATAAAGTGATCCGACAAAATATAAACCCTATGTACTATCTGTAGTTATATGTGTATTTTCATAAGTGAATGTGAATACAAAAGAAAGATTCTTGATGAAAATTTAAAGTTTTTTACATTTACCAACTCTATTATTCAATAGGTTATCCTACAGGCATAGTAATCTGTAAGTTTGATAAAACTTTTAGAACTGTATTGGGCTGCGATGCTACTTCTCTAAACATGATCGTTTTCTATGTTGATACGTATTATGGAAATGTACTGCAAATATTTAGATAGTGGTTTACGAAGTTTTTACTCTACATGACTAAAATGGGAGTGTTTTGAATTTTTATTGAAACTTAATGCAACGAATTACTTCAAGCGTGTATAGGAATCCATTGATTGCCATTTACAAATATTTCCCTCAAAGTATAAATCATGTTAATATTATTACTCTGTCGATATTAAATTTAAGCGGAGTGAATTAACGTTTCGATATTCTAATCGAACTTATACTGAAATTGAGAAAATGGAGAGGAGTGTCCAAGTCGCAGATAAATGAAGGATACATCAGCAATAAAAAAAATTGAAAAAAAGTACACATCAATAAACTATAAAGTATAAAGAAAGCGAGCTGGAATGTTATATACAAATATATACATTAAGCGAAGTTTAGTTTTCACTTTCATGATCAAAACAACTTCAAATATATTTACTGTGAACAAAAATCGAAACTACTAATTTGAAATGCTAATATTGTATAAAATACATGTATTGAAACTGAGAAGGCGGTTTTACAAGGTTTATACTATTACTCGAACGTTGTCCAACGACAAATTTCAATTTTAGACAAAGCAATGTTGCTTACTAGAAAACATTAAATGCAGGTGCTTGCGTCAAAAAAAAAATCAGCCACACTGAACACAATAGTTATTGCTATTACCAAAGAAAACAACGAAGACGATATAAGTGAATCTGTAATTGTCAACTGTAAAGAGTACAACATTCGTAGAAAAAAAGACTTCGAATTCCATAATATGTAGTACTATAGTACACTTATGACTTCTGACAAGAAGCAATAAAATTCGCAATTACGCTGCGCTGATGCGATATTTCTTGTTAAGTTTATGATACTCTTTCTGTTTTCTCTGTCCTTTCTTGCTACTTGGTTTCTACTGTATGACACTGACACTCATGCATGCACGCTATTCCACAAGCGGTTGTAGTAAACTCTCTTGTTCTATTATTCTGTGTGTGACATCGCATCATCCTAACTGATCAAATACCTTTCCACTTCGTACGATCATAGCTATTTCTCCGTTGATGGCTGCATTCACTTAAAGGATATTGTGAATTGGACAAAAAGATATAGTGGCAGAAGACGAACTACTTTCGATTAGATCGCATAACCGTTTGTGTATTTTCTGTTCAAATCTTGTAAGGAGTAAAAGATAAATTACTAATAAGCAAGGTGGATAGGTAGCTGTGACCCAAGATAGAACGAGCAGCATAATTTAATGATTATGATTAGGAAATTTTGAACATTCGCGCCAAAACTCTGAATTACTTAACCAATTAAAAAGTACTTATACTGCATACCGACTAAGCAATTAAGCAACGCGACGTATCATCAAATACTTATTTTCAGCGTAAATCAGTTATGGTTTGAGGTTTGGCGTCAAAAACTTTTGAAGTATGCATTGGGCCGGATTTACTGAAAAATACTCAAAGTCAAGCCCATTTGTGCATGCAAGCCAATGTCTGAACTACGATTTTACATAATTTGTTGGGATTTCTCAATGTATGTGGCCAGGAGAGTGCGTACAGGCAGACGACCAAACTTAGTAGAATCATTACTTGCTGAATAACTATTCGACTAAATAATAAACTAGAAATAGCTACTGCTTCGGAATAATATATTAAAGACAGTAAACGAAATACGAATGGTCTTTACAGAGAGGAATATATTGTCTCTTCATGCGATCCTTGTAAATTGTAGATCTCAGGAAAAAACGCGTGTATAGTTTAGATGCATTACAATCGATTTAAACAAATACTACTCTTTGCTCATGAATTCAGTCGTTATTCTTATTACTTTCAGGAAGGACGACGTGTGTACCTTCCTTTCCCTATAGCAGGCTATATATTATGATCCAAGGAAAGGAGCGAAACTGTCGTCGTCACATCATCAGCTACTCGCTCACTAGTCATGTAATCGCCAATACCGCATATTATACTTAACCTGTCGTCAATTCATTCTAATACATATTACATTTGTATGTGCATATTTTCCTGACTTCGACTTGTGATGTGTGGACGTGAAGGCACATGTACGCTATTGGGAAACGTAACATAGGACAATGTCATACTGTAATCGTAATCTTTTTCTCAGTCACACACAAAATATAGATACAGCATTACCACGCTCGTCTTGTGTAACTGCAAAGATGCGACGTTTATAATGCATGATGACGAAACAAAAACGGTCTCCAGAAATTACTTATACCGTAACCTGTAAGAAATGAAGAATGCACAGTGAAACGAGTCTAGGAAAAAACGTACAAAATCAAGAACGTCTAATTGACAAAAATGTCCAAGACTAAACTGTCCAATCAAAAACGACGACGATAATACCCCGTTGTCCTGAGCGAATCACTTACTGTTCGTTGTTTAGCATGATTTTTGGATGGTTTGGATATGATGATCAGGTAATGAGTTCTCGGTTACTGCGAATGACATTTTATAGCAGTGGCGTTTATTTGTCTAGTTTTCGAAGGTTAAGCCTTCGTTCATAATCAGGACAAAGTCTAAACAAAATATTAAGATATGGGTAACAAATCTATCATTTCATAATTAATTTAGCTATTTAGTACCGATTTACAGATTGTGTTCTCAGTTTAGGTGTTAGGCTTGAATGCATAACAAAAACTCATCCTCAAAAATTGTTAGAATTCTAACACTCGGAGCTGGAAATTTCTACTTTCCTTACTTCTCCTGGAGTTGCGCTAGCAACTAAGTTCATATTCGATTTCTTGCCGCCCCACGCGTTATAAATCTAACGATTTTTAAGGGTGAGTTTTGTTATGCATTTAGGCCTTGTAGGTAGATTAGACCTTTTTGGCTTGGACGCTTATGTAATTAAACATTTTTCATTGGACGTTTTTTCCTAATACAAGTATAACACCCTCCTCTTGCGAACATAAATGTAAAGACTCATCTCATTGCTTAGTTGCCCATCACTAGCTTCTCTTCAGAAGTCGTAAATATTTTATTCAAGAATCTTTCATTCCCGCAGACAATAAGTTACAATATAAACCTTGTTTTCCGGAATTCGATTGGATTTGACTTTCTATCAATTTTCCGGAACTAAAGTAAAATTGAGATTTTATAACATGCTGAGCAAATTGGTGTTAGTTAGTTAGTACATAGAGGGGACAGCCGGTCGAGCCATGTCTGTAAGCTCTCGGGCTACTGGCAAGGATTGCGGGGGTTCGATTTGCTAGGGGCATTTTCTGACA
>JAANSM010005143.1:0-10435 GCA_036850725.1 Orchesella villosa | reverse complement strand
AAGTTTCCAACTTTGAATACCCCTAGTTCAGACGTCTCAACTTACCCCGGCCAAAGGGCAAAACATGTATTCCTTAAATTGTCATTACGATATAGCTACTAAAGACGTGAAAAAAATGGTCGTGCATGGGGCTTTCATACTTGAGGCGATCGTACTCACTGCATTGTGATGTGTAATCATTAGACTTTGGAAAAACATGTAGAATAAATTGGCAAAATATCATACCGATATGCATCAAAAAGCAGCAAATTATTCCGTAAAAAATAGGGTTTTTATTGATTTTTGAGATACACAAATTACTATTAAGTCATGTAAGTACAAATTTACGTTCTACAACAAAAAAAAGTTTAATCCAATGACAAGTCAAAGCCATTTTAAGATTTTCAACAGTGAAGCGTTGTTGTCTACCTGTTAGTGCTTTCTCCATGCCGAAACCCTGTAGTAATAGAGCCATATTTTGGCGAAATGATAATATGTGATTCCAGTTTAATTTCAACTTCTGGACGTTGGTTACTCAAAATAGAAAACATTTTACTGTATCAACCCAGGAGTGTTTGACAACAATAAATCTATTTTGAACTAGAATTACATGCATTACAAAATCAAATGATCTATATGAAAATGCATATATACGCAAACCTAGGCTGCTGCATGGAAATGTATGAATGGAATCCAAGNATCTATTTTGAACTAGAATTACATGCATTACAAAATCAAATGATCTATATGAAAATGCATATATACGCAAACCTAGGCTGCTGCATGGAAATGTATGAATGGAATCCAAGAAGTGTTTATGAATACGCATGCATAAAGAATCCAAGAAGTTTTATGAACATGTATGCATAAGCAAACCCTAGTTCTACTTTTAAGATACCCTTTAGGGGCAACGTGATAATTCACTCACCTGGTCATTTCTTGGTAGTTTAGAATGAGTTAAACACTAGTAACAAATAAAATTGTAATTACTAAATTGACATGTGTTGACGATAAAAAACTATACATAAAAGTGCATATCTATTTTACTTTCACGCCGTGAAGTACAATGCTTAAACCCGGGTAGTTCGACGGATAATGCTACATGTTGATGATCGATTATTTTAAAAAGACTTGTCAACAATGCAGATGCCAAAGAATGCAAAATGTAGCTTATATGAATGCCTTTCAAATGAACTATCACACATCTGCATTCTCGCTAAGAATTTGGTACAGGAATTTTTTCAAATATTCAAAAAATTCAACTTTTTCCAATTTAGATTGGCCATAACATGGATAGGAATTGACCAATCAAGCTGAAACTTGGTTATAATAGCCGGTAACGAATTAAAAATATTTGTTTATCTTCTTGGGTGTGATACAAACTAATGGTTAAAAAGGCATATTGACTAATTAACAAATTTATGAAAGTTGACAAACTTTCATCAGTATAACATGAAGAAGTGGTTCTTTGATTCACATGCGCTCACAATCTCTGTCCCCTTCTTATTTGAATCCGCTTCTGAATCAATTCAACCCACATTAAGGGATCATACTCGCCAGCGAAAGCAAGCCAATTGGACCGCCTTACAGAGACTGGAGGTTGATTAAAAGTTAGGTAAAACCGAATGACCTTCAACTTTGGCGCCAACCGGAATCCTTTCAATGCTAGCAACCTGCATTCCTCATTAAAAGTGCTGAAATGAGATACCGAGTTTGGAAACTTGAGCCGTAATTCTACCACGTTTAGACAGCCAAATCGAACAAAGTCCCAGAACCACTCCTCCTTAACATTTTCAGCAAGAGTCCGCAACACCTTCAACTTTTCCATTTTCATCATCTGATCTCTTGGAACTCGCTCAACACAGCGGACACTTGGGGCGGTCAACTGAAGAAGCATATCAAGAGTTTGAAGTGTCCCTGAAAAGTTGTTCACTAATCCAATTACATCCATCAGACTAAAGTCTACTCCCCCATTGGAAGAAATGCTCCCATGTAAATGAAGCCGGTCAAGATGCCAATTAACCAGACTTAGTTTGAGGATTGAAGATGTTTGAATCGCAACTATTTTTGCACATTTCAAATTTGGCAGTGACAAATTCAATGCCTCAACGGTGATGTCAGGGGAAGATATCAGTGGAGACGGACAAGAAAATGTTTTCAGGTTTTGTCCATAACCCTGAATATATGGCAACAAAATGGGAAGCTGTTGGTCCCAAAGCCCTCTTGCATAATTTGATAAGTCGAGAGATTCTACGTGGAGCAATCTTGGAAGTTGAAAGACATCCATTGGCACTTCATGCTGATGAAGATTTACAGACGCAATCCGAAGTGTCGTGAGGTTTTGGGCAGTGGACACAAATGCCAGAATAGTGGAAATCTGCTCAGGGTTGAGACCACTCAGCCAAATCGCCAAACTCAAAAGGTGGGTTCGATATATTGAAAAAATTTGAGAGTATTCATCCCCTAATAATGGACCATTGAAAGCCCGTGGGCCGTGAATGTGGAGGGACAGATGTCCAGTTAAAAAAGCATTCCCTCGAAGTCTGTATAAATCAGTATTTCTGTCAATGTATGGGTACAACTCTTCCAATGCGTTAATTTCACATCTTCTGCCAATTCTTTCCACTGTCCGTTGCAACTCGGTTGTAGGTGGAAGCCAGAATGGGTTGAACTGCAACTCGAACTCTGGATGGGAACAGTACTGCTGGAGAGCAGAGTCCACAATTCTTCGTGAGTCCACGTTCACTTCACGTAAAGCCAAAACACTGGGTTGTGCCGTATGTTCCAACACAAGCGGTAGAATCTGTGAAACGACATACATCTTAATGAGTTTGTCCATTACTTGTTAAGTTACCTGTTATAGTTACGATAAAGCATAGTTTAGGTTACGTTAGGTTAGAAGGACAAGCGTCCCTATAGAATTTGAGATATTATTAAAAATCATTGAAGATTTTCGAATAAATTATTTTGTACAACAATTGAAAGACAAGAAAACCGCGATAACAAACTAACGCTCATTTCTGAATGGAAAGTGAAAATCAAAACTATATCGATTTTTCGGGGATAAAGGAAGTCTTGGAATAGTTTTCCCATATCTTTCGTTTTTAGCGAAACTGTAAAAACGCGAAAATGAGGTACATACTATAAGGTTTGATGACTCTCATGCTCATATTTTTAATTACCATTGGAAAAAATGCAGCAGGTTTATATTCATAAATAAATTTCCTCCATGTTGGGGAAGCGTTAGCTGCATTAAGCATGTCAGCAGGGTTGTTAACGTTGTCAAAGATTTTTTCCCATACCTGTGAAAGAATTGAATTCAAAACTGCATTTATAACTAAACTTAGTATCAATGCCTGCTTTTATCATGAATATGATAAAATATTTGCTTGCTTGCCTCTGCTGGAAGCATTGGCTCAGTTTCAGGAACACAAATTAGGTGGAATTCTCTCTCGCCTCCACCGGTATCATTACACACTTCTGCCATTTTTCAGTTGTAAAACCTCTTCAAAACAAACCCAATTTTCAAACACCTATGAAAAAGAACGACATTTAATTATTAAATTTGGGTTTCACACATTCTAATACTACCAGCTTTTTAAGTTACAAGAATTAAGAAAGTTACCAGCTGTTCAGTTTTCTTTTGCTTGTTTATTTTCCACTTTCAATCCCGTATGTTAAGAAACTGTTTGTATTGGTAAGAAGTAATTACGTAAGAGCACACGTAACTAAACCAAGCTGCTAGGCTGGTTGATCATGATACATTGGATGGAGTAGATGAGAGGCTACAAATAAGTTAGTTTTTATATAGTCTGGGTTCTCTGTTATTCACGTGTGTACTTTTTGTTCATACGCACATAAGTATACTAGAATGTATAGATAGTATTCGCTTCAGAACGCTAATATATATGCAGAAAGATGAGAGCTGGTGTGTGTAGCGAGAGGATAGATTACAAAGAAACCACAAACTTATGGAGTCAGAAGGTAGTACGTGGCGTTTAAGCATTTTACATTTACAGAAGCAGTAGTAAGATAAAAGCCAGGAGAACATGTTGTTGAAGAAGAAATCTACGTAAAAAAAAGACCCGAGGTCCTTTTGACTGCCATTGCATAAAAATTACATGCTATATTTCATCGAAAATGAAATACTTTCACCCTCATAAATATCATCCTCAAAAATGCTGCAAATTGTCGACATTATGAAGGCTTCATTGTAGATGTTTGATCCGTTTACATTTGATGGCTTGAATGTGACTATCACCAGTACACTATACATATTATCGACTGCTTACTTTTTATTTTATACTTTTAAAGTACTTTATTACGCGGCTATTACTACTATTATAATCTCCGCATTTCCAGGACTGCATACCTGTAGCTTTTGTTTTGCTGTGAATACATGAACTATTTTCGAATAATGTCAGTGGTTGTCATTCCCTTGTCAATTGTTACTCAATTCTAGCAAATTCACTAATCATGATCGTAATTTTAGCTTTTAATGATACTGTTTCATTGTGTATTATTTGGTAATTTCGTAGCAACTACAATAGAATTTTCAAATCAACTAGGCTGTATGAGTCTAGGAAATAACGTCCAAACGCAATAACGTCAAAACTAAAACGTCCAATATACAAAAATGTCCAAACCAAAAAAATGTCCAAAACTAATAATGTCCAATGGAAAAAACGGCAAATCAAAAATCTCCAAACCAATATTATCCAATGTACAAGATGTCAAATTTTATTATCATTGTCAACATGACACTTTGGGTTTCTACATTTCCAATATTGGACTCCTACTTTAGAAGTAAAACTGAGGAGGTACGAGGCTTGCCTAAAAATTAGTAGGTTGCCTCCTATCTTATCTGGGTGGTTTTGAGAACTATTTCACTTGAGTCACTGGCCATGTTAAATGATTGTATTTCTTATTTTTTTCTATTTCTGCTCAGCTCAATTGCAATCCACTGACTAAGCAATACTTTACACTAAAAGAAAATAGCTTCCGTTTTTGTACAATTTCGTTAAAATTTGCAGTTTATGGATAGTATTCACAATTTACAAAGAAATCATAATTTCAAGGAATCATACATGAATCATGGTTAAGCATCACTTCTGGATGCTTTACATATTATGAATAGTTTGAGAATGCGATACAATGCTCACAGTTTGACTTTGAGCATGATTTTTATGATTTATGTTTTACGGATGGTATGAATTCAACTACTTATACTGTTCATTGTTCATGATTTCTGCATGATTTACATATGATCTGTGAAATTACATTTTTAGTTTGGCTGTTTGTGTAGATTGGACGTTTTTGTTTTTGGACGTTATTGTGTTGGACATTTGTGTCAATTGGATGTTATTGTGTTTGGACCTTTTTGACTTTTGGATGTTTTATCTTTGGAAGTTTATGCAATTGGACGTTTTTGTTTGGACGTTTTTTCCTAATACGATAAGTGACCTTCCGACCGTGATATCTGGGGACACATGTATTTCACAGGTCTGGAATTCCTTTTAACTTATTTTTCGACCTAAGCTGTCGGTTTATCAAATTTGATGTCAAGGGGTCCAGTTTTTCTGGGATATGGCATTCACAGATAAAAAGACAGTTAGACCTGGTACGGCAGCTATACCAATTCGCGTTTTCAACGCGAATAATAATAGTGAGTAATAAAACTCCACTCGTTCCTAGTGTTTTACCCCTGTTATGAAATAATTTAATGCATAACCAATTTCATTCGAAACATACTTATTAGCTCAGTCCGTATAACAATGAAAGTAAAGTGGTCGTAATATCATCAACAATTGGAAATTCGATTTCTGAATGTGTCCGAAAACCAAAAATGTTGAAAATCTTAGGTTGGTATTCAGTCCGTATAACAATGAAAGTAAAGTGGTCGTAATATCATCAACAATTGGAAATTCGATTTCTGAATGTGTCCGAAAACCAAAAATGTTGAAAATCTTAAAAGTTAAATCTTAGGTTGGTATGTGCTAAAACGGTATTTTTAACCTTGAAAAGCTTGCGTAAGCTGAAATTGTGCAAACTTTTCATTCATCAAATTCTTGTATTCTTATTACTAATTAATTTTGTACATCAATCCCATTTTTCGAGGAACCACTTGGGCAAAGAGCTCGTAGACTGAGCAATTATTTTGTGAATACTTATCATCTTTTGACTTTTAAGTCGTCTTAAAAGCTGTCATTTGCCGGTGAACAAATAGAAGTAATAGATACCCAACCGCAAACCAGGATGCAACTAAAAACAAAATATTTGAGCTAGAGGAAGTACCGACATAACTACCATTACATCAATATACTAGGATTTTGGATTGAGAAGCTATCCGTTTCCAAAGCCTTCGTCCCAAAAAGGCGACTGGGACTTATTCCTAGCTGGAGTGCTGCAGTACTTATATGGTAATTTACAACATAGTTTATTGTCGTACTGATTCTAGTTCATAATGATATGATAAAACAAATTTTAAGGGTGTAAAGGGGAGCAACGCTTCTGAAACGTCATGTAGGGCATATTTAAAGCAAATATTAGAGCATGGACGTAGGCCCATTACATGAAATGAAGGCCTAACATGTCAAAAGCCAAGATAGATGAAAACTTATCTTGTATAAGTTTTTAAGTATCCGTGCATCTGTATTTTTATATCTTAGGTACATAAACGCTACAAGTCACTATAGTACGTCATGAAAAATATCCAAATTATTTAATTGCGCAACACCTTCAACTTAATCTATTCTTCTGTAGAAATCTTTATTTCTTATTTTTTTCAATGTCATCATAATATCAGAGAACAATAGATCTTCCCTTCTAAATTTAATTTTTTGTTGTCCCAAGGTCAAAAACCCAGTCATCAGACACCAAATTTCATCACGTTTACTGTGAAACTCTTATTTTAATTCTTATTTTAATCTTCCACACAGTATTCCTTGACATCCCAACAGACCTGGCCATCTCTCTGAAAACCACTACGATGAACGCTGTTCGGCTAGTGGAACTTCTTCTAGTTCTCGTAGCATGCTGCGACACCTGCCATCAAAACAATTCAACACGAGTCGACCGGGCCAAGCTCTATTTTAAAGTTTCTGCAAGGTAAAGAACCTAATATTTTTATAACCCTAATGTTCTACAAAATTTCCAAAAATCACCTGAACTTTTAATGGTCACAGGAACTTAGAGCGTTCCTACCAACCGGTTTACAGACCTTACGTCTATGTAGATGTAACCGAAGACAATGGAAAAACGCTAGAATTTGTAGGACAAAGCGAATATGCTCCTTCTTGTTCCGAAGATCCGCAGTGGAACAAGACATTCTTCCTTTCATTTAATAGGACAAAAAACCAAGTAATTTCAGCCTTTTTTCAAACATTCTTTTCTATTTTATTCATCTAATTTTTTATGAACTATTTCAGAAATTATCTTTCTTAATAAATGAGCCGAACATGAAAGAAAACAACAGACGTAAGACGTAAAATTTTCTAAAATTGAATTTCATGAGACTGAATTTGATCCTTATTACTATTATTCCTAGATTACATAACGACGCTTGTAAATGTTTCGGAGTATTTTGACAATGGAGAAAAACTTACTGTACCGATCGGAGAGTCAAGGTTAAGAGGCAATTATAATTTCTATTTATCCTTATATTGAATTTATCTATACATAAGGTTTTGACATTTTAACATGCAACAGTTTCATCGACATCCGAAAAACTTTGGATAATATTGAAAGTGCGACACCATACGAGGATCCTTATAAGTATCAACTAAACTTTACTGTACTTGCAAGGTAAACTACAATCAAACGCACTTATTTTGTATTAATTTTATGATTTTATTACTCTTTCTTTCTTACCTAATTTGTGATTTAAATTTAAATTTTTATAGTCAGCGGGAGATTAATAACCTTACAACCTTATATAAATTCCAAGGAAGTCCCTTTGGTAAGTCGTTTGAGTAGATAAAATCAATATTAAACACAAAACTTTAATTGAATATTAACCAGGATGATGATTCCAACTCGTTTTTCTTTACTGAAACTTCGTTTTTTAGTTGTGACCATATTCTTTCAGCATGATAATGGTACCAGGACAAAGCTAGGAGAGACGGAATCGTATTCTCTATCAAATATGTCGAAGATGAAAGATGTGTACTCGGTTCATTATGACCCGTACTTAAATGAGGTATGGAAACATTATGTTTCAAACATAACTATAAAGTGTTAAATTGTTGCTGAAGAATTGATATGTTAGTTTTTTTGTTTTTTTGTTACAGCGCTTGTATTTCTGAAGTGAACGGGAGTGATGGGTACAGAGGACATCCCTGTTTTTTAGTGAATGACTATGTGGGTTGGGGCCAGAAAAAAATGTTAACTTTAAAGAACGGCGGGTGAGTTTGTAGTCATCCATCTTTTTTATATCAAAGTTAACTTTGGAATTATGGACAGCTTTTATTATTTTTGAATTCCAGGAGCATATCTATAAGGAACCTTAGAACCACCGACAAGATTTTAAATTTCCTCTTGTTCGACATGTAGTTTTGTTGCATTTATTACAGGGAAATTAAATAAATCTTGCTGACTATTGATTTTGTAAAGCATGTGAGAGAAAAATTCATAAAAGATTGTGTGTTAGCATGGAGAAGCCAGGTTTTAGGCTGTAGTTTCTTATTCATTAGCACTGCCACATTATTTCAAATTTCAATGCTAAACTTTGTACATTATCATACTCATCGCCATTTGATAAAACAATTCACAGAAAAGTAGAAACCGCATTAGAAAAGCATAGAGCTCGTCACTGCTAAATACAAGGATGTAAAATAGAATTTACGGTATCTCTTTGAACAAGAAAAGCTACGGCAGTACCTACCAGGAGTCAGGAGGCCTGGGAAACACATTCCTGACTCGTCATCAACTTTGAGAAAGAAACAAGAATGGATAGCAGAAGGAGCAGTCCTTTCTTGATAATCAAAAACAGCGTTCAATTTTAGGATTGTGAAATAGTCAAGCAACGTGATTTTGAATGGGCGATTAACCTAATTTTTCATCCTGGTTTGATAAGCTGGCTGGTTGGCGAAGAAGAGTTTCGCTTGATTTTGGAACAATCAGGAGGGTCGTCACAAGTTACCATCTTCAAGTTACCATCAGTTACAAGTTACAATCAGAGCCGAGTGCAGTTATCTGTTCCATCATACCCAAAGTGGATGCCATAATAAGAGCGAGAGAAGCTAGTGTGTTATTTATAGCGTATCCTTTTTAGGTGAGATTTCCTGAATTCTCATATTATTCGATTATTTCATTTTGGATATAATTTTAAAGTAAATCAGACTTTTCAATTAAGTTTAAGACCCAAAATAAACATTTCTCAACTTCCACGCCTTAGGAACTGAGGAGCTACCACATGCAACAACGTTTCCCCCATACTGTCTCTGGGAGCACTTAACATGTAAAGCCAGGACGACACCATCTCGCAGTCAGAAATGTGGAGCTGAAGACGAAATGATAGGGAAATTGTTCTTGCATGTTGTTGATTTTATGGAGTTTTCTTACCTTAACAAATATTTATTTCAGGAAAGCTGAAAATGCATCAGGCGCATCAATATGCTGCATTAGAAGTTTTGCTATCATTGTTTCCATCGCATTCGAGGGCTGAGGGCACACTTACGCTCGTCATTGCATTAACTTTACATTTACGCTTGGTTGAGGAACTAATGTAATAATACGAATTCCTTTGTTTGTACGTAAGTAGAATTCATGCAGCAGCCAAAATCTTACAGTGCCCCAATGGGTATCATAGAGTGAGCGCCTTAACTCAAAGGTGTGTGTTGTCATATGGAGCAAATGAATCATATGCACTGATAAATCTTGCAAATTGCAACCTCCATTCTGTGTTCTTTGCATTTACACTTACAAGTTAATTTATATAGAAGTTCTCAACTCAACCATCCTAATTGATCCCAATTAAATTCTGTAGTTGTTCGTGTTTTGAAAGCTACGTCTACCACTACTCTTGGGTTGCCATGTCACAGCGGTGTGTAATGTAATTCATTTGTTAAATTATGAATGAGAAGATTCACAATTTGTTATTTGGTTTTGCATTAGCTGCCACCGAATCTCTCAAATATTTTGAATTTTTAAGGAAAAGTTGGACGCCGCCGCATGCCGGGAGACGAAGAGGAAGATTACAGATTAAAATGGAGCTGGTGGAGAGCAAGAGAATCAAAATTAAAATGCAGCTGGAGAGAGCCAAGAACAAGATTAAAAAGGAGTAGGTGGGAGTAGAAAAGGGGAGCGTTAAAAGGGAGCCGGTGGGAGCGAGTCAAGAAGAGAAAGATTAAAAAGGAGCCAATGAGAAGAAGATTAAAAGGAATCCGGGGGAGGGGTGGTAGGGAGACAAGAGAAGGAAACTTAAAAAGGAGCCGGAGCGAGGGCGCCAAGGAGAGAA
>JAANSM010005142.1:0-10436 GCA_036850725.1 Orchesella villosa | reverse complement strand
TTCATGCAGAGTCATTAGCCGATCACAAGGGAATTGCTTTCATGGTTAAATTGACCCCAGACAGGGGAGGGGATGAGGGCTACATGCATTTTAAATGGCAAAAAATCTTTTTCTTGGATTCTCATACAGAATCATTAGCTGATCACAGGGGAATGACTTTCACAGTTATTGTGACTCAATATTGTGGGGAATCATAGTCATAAGTTGAAATGTACCAAATGGCAATCCAAAAAAATTTTCAATGTTTTAAATTTTAAAAATTTGTCAGAATACGAGCTTTCAGTAGATATTTCCTACATGTTTACATGTCTTGTTAAAAACAACATTAGTACATGGTTACTGCACTTACAATCCAAATCAAAAAGTTATCCTTGAATGGCAATTTAATGCACTTTTGTTACAATGTAGATCGTAGACAATAAACTGGTTGTAGGAGTTCACTTACAATGAATATGTCTATTCGGCAACTTGTTATAGGGAACCAAGGCTCGGGGATTTGATCACGAAAAATAGCAATTTTAATAAAATAATCAAGTTTATCCGAAATAGTATTGTTTTGTCTATGATGGCACTCCAGTAATATTCTTTTCTTTGAGCTGTCTTACTACTTGAGAACACTGAATGATTGGCTCTAATTTCCGACTTCAAAGTTTTCATTCATATGATTTTCGAATCTAAAAGCACTGATTCTTACAAGACAGCCAAGAATTAAAACATCAAAATGAAGATAAGATCAAGAATGAACGTTGTGTACCATACAAGCCTTATCGTAAGCCTTTTCAAAATCGTCTAAAAGCTTCATTAGAAGCGAGCCTGTTTATCCATTTAACGTTGTTAAGGTGATCTAAATATATTTGTAAATACATTCCATTTCAAAACGTACGAAACTCTGTGGCTTTGCAGTGTTAAAGTTCATCTAACCCTCGTGTTTTTTCTTGAAAAATCACTACGAATGCATGATTTTTGTCGAACCATGCACCTGGGTATTTTCTTTAAAAGCGTTGACTTAACTTACCGTGGCAAAGGACCATTCACCCACACTAAAACTTTTTCATTATTCCTAACTAACAAAGGTGCATGTAGTCTAATGGTATTCGACTAACCATTCCTAATTTGATTAAACTAAAGGGTGTATCAACTACGTTGTGCAAGGTGTGAGTTGTAATGGTTTCATCATTATGAGACTGTCAACTTGCTGCCTAAATATACAACATAACGACACCAGTTTCCTTTAATGGAGCACCTCTCACACCCGTAATACGCATGTGGTCGTGATACGCATGTGGTTTTTAATGTTTTATGAAATTACGTGCTTGTGCGTCTGCATTTAGATTACGAATTCTAAGATGATACTTTTATCGACGTATATAAACCCATCCTTAAGTAAGCGCACCTCTTTTATAAATGGCCCTAGAAATTCGTTCAGGTTTAGAGGTTTTGTTTGTCCACAAAATAAACTAATTACAAACTTGGAGTATTAGAACACTTGCTAATTGGTAGCCCGTCTATGCCTACAGTGTTTTTAAATTATCTAAGTATTTTAAGTGGGATAATGAAGGAAGTATAGCATCAACCAGCCCCTTTTCAATAACAGATTCAAGTTTTTTTACGAATTCCAAAATAAAACATTTGACCACCTTGAACAGCAACAGTGTCTGAAGTCGATGGGGTTCCAAAATGTGTTCTAGGATCTTTTGGAAATCTATCTTCTGATAGTCATTTTCGGAAGTCAACTAAAACGTTCTTTAAAGCAGTGTGATGTATTATTATCATAATCCAGCCCATTATCCAACTGCAGCGGTTTGGTGAGATCAAATAGCAAATTAATTTCGCTAGAACCTGCATAACTATTTTTCCACACTATGATTGATCGACGCCTGCAGTATAGCATAAACGCTGTTACCAACTGTCCTTCCTCCAATGTTTGTGAATGCGGACCTCTAAGTGTAAATTGCGAGACATTTAGCTAAGACAAGTGGATGGAGACAGCACGCCAAATCTGGCTGTAACAACAGTGATTTTGATAAGATATATATAAGAAACACTGACAAATTTTTCACTATTGTTAAGGAATTTGCAATGAGCATTTTGGACTATCACGCTCCTAGTCATAAAATAAGGATAAAAAACCACTCAGAGCCGTTGTGCACTGCGGAAATTAATTAGAAACATTTGTAATCAACGTGATAATTTACACCAATTAGCTCTGAAGCAAATATTGAAATGTCATAAGCGAGAGCTGAATATATTAATGAGACATTTTCTGAACAATGAAACTCAGAGTCACTCTGGAAAGTGGTAGCTAATTTAACATGTTTTCGCAAGTGCTGCTCAAAACCAATAACATATCTAGAAATTGGGAAAAAAACTACGAAAAATCATAAATCCATGATTAACTAGCAAACAAATTTGTGTTACAAAATTATTAATGAACTTAACCTAAGGAGCGAAATTTACGAGTACAGAAATAATTACAACTATGAGAATAGTGATGAAAGGGACATCGAACCAATCACAGTGAATAGATAAGAAATTACGGAGGTGCTTAAATCTGTAAAATGCAAAGAGTCCCATAACCCATATCACATATTTCCTGAAGGTTGATGAAAAATGAGGGCATCGTTTTCTGTATGACTATTTAACTAAATACATACCAATAAATCAATACTCACGGTTTTCCAAAAAGCCAAGATAAAGCTGTTGTGCAAGGGAAAAGGGTCTCGGAAACGCAGAAAACTACAGGCCGATATCCCACCTCATTGGCTACTGCAAAATCTTCAAAGATTTCTTCAAAGGGTAGAATCAAAATTAAGTGATAAACAAAATGCATACCGAAAATAAAGGTCCTGCCACACGGCATTGACTCAACTAACTAATTATATAACCAAATCAATCCAAAACCCAAGGACAAAGGTCGGTGCTGTTTTTATCAGCGTTGGCAGAAAAGCAAAAACGCAGCCCTTTATTTTAGCTTCATTGCTTTTTCGCTGTTTTCATGCTTTTCTGCTGTTTTGACACGCTTTTTTGCTTTTTCAGCTGGATTGCTTTTATCCATATAAAATGTACGGATAATTATACATAGTGAGCAAATATACATAAAGATATTATACATAATACAAGCAGATGATGTATTTCATACATAAGTTCAAATCCAACGAATAGTTGATATCCGAGATCTTGAACTTGAGACGCCGGTGGTGGTGATGGTATAGTAGGCGTGACAGTTGTCGCATATGGTGGATTGGGATCTTGAATAAAACAATAAATTAAGCAAATGTAGTATGACATTACTAGGAATTTGTGTCCTAAAATAACATTTACGGTTGGCTTGCGCCTAGGTGGTTCTGGTTGCTGTACGTCGCATTCTTGCAAAGGATTTGACTGTCAAATTTGTTTCTCAACAAATTTGACTGTCTGTGAGCTTACCATTTTGTGAGCTGCAAATATAAATGCAACAATGAGGCTTTATAAATGTTGTATTGTTATTGTTAGTAGATCAAATGTCTTATTGAAATTTGGTTTTCAAACTTACGTCTTAATATTAATGCTGATGGTGCCACGAAAGTGAATGTTGACATTGCCACGAAAGTGGATGTAGTAAGGTCCAACTCAGTTTTCAAAATAAATTGAGTTAGTCTCTCTGCTTCACTTGTATAAATATGGGAAACTGCATAATGATATGCCTTTTGCTATTGACCCCACTCATCATGAGTCCGATCATATTCGACTCATCGTAATTTTTACCTATGTTCAGAGGAAATCACATCCAATCTTTCTTTGGCAATGATGATGAGTCTTGAACTAAATTGGCGAAATCTTTGGACATGTGGCTCGGCCAGTGCGATCTCCTTTGGTCAGTGCTAATTCACGTTTTCGGAACCACTTCAACCGAATTGTCACAAGTAAAATGGAAAACCATAAAGTTTTTTTAATGGAAAGGCCACGATAACTGTTATGTGTGCAACCGATAGCAGTATTCACCATAAATTCTGACCACACGGTAACGAAATCCGGAGGGTTTATCAAACAACAGGCATCCGTTTGTGTTCTATTTGGCTTGCAGTAATACTCACTGATATTACAGCCTTTGTGATGAGATGGAGAGGAGTGCCAAGACATGGTTGGGAATGTGCGGTTTCGGTGAAGAAATTAGGATACACAGCATTGTTTGCTTTTAGTGCAACTGCGGATGCATTTCAAACATCGGCATGCCTTTATGAATAATGCATTCGTTTGGCAATACAATGCCAATGCTGTCCAATCATTAGATTTGCATGTGTTGACTATCTTATGGTTGCTAGGTACGTTCCATTTACTATGCTATAGGTTCAATTTAAACATCACTTACAAGCAAACCGAGGCAACCGTAACACGCGGATTTTTCGAAAACCACATAAAGTGATGGCAAATCATGCCAATATAGATGATTGAAAAAATCAGCTGCGGTAATGATCATTTCCCGGAATTATCAAGGCTAACCAGGGCATAACAGGGAGTGCGTGCTGAGCCACTTCAATGCACGCGCATGAGTCTTCATGCGTAATGTACTACAATGCCCCTGATAAGCCTGGATAACTCCGGGAAATGATTATTACCGCAGCTGATTGTTTCAATCATCTATGTTGACATGATTTGTCATCACTTTATGTGGTTTTCGAAAAAATCCGCGTGTTGCCTCGGCTTTCTTGTTAGCTAGCACTATGAAAATAACCAAGAAATCTGTTTTTGACATTAGGTACATATTGATCACGTATACATCGAATGCGAATATGGCCGTTTACCATGCCGCTAACCCCAACTTAGTCCCCGGGCTCCCGATTATTTATTTTAAAATTCGGCCAATTTTGAAAGGTTATTATTTCATTACACATTTGAATTTTTTACCCAAACTACTAACATCATTTATATTAATACTTTTCTTCAACTGAAAGCCCACTTTCCACACTCAGCTGTTAGAGGTAAAAAGTAAGACAATTCGTAGTTTCATTTCGTCCCTACTGCCCTCTCCATTAGCTAACAGGCTGGATTAAGCATTAATGTATACTATTTGTTGGGAATGCACTCTCTGGTCACGATAGACCAACTTCAAACTCAGGTAAATATCGACCAAACTCCATTTATCTAAAAGGACTTATCTCGATCACAATTCTTAATCAAAGCAAATCTCAATTCCCAGTCTTAGTTAGACGAACTCGCTCTCTCACTAATAACAATTGTTTTTTGAAACAGGATCCTTACTTCAAATTACAAAAACACGTACACTTGAAAAATTGAACATTGACAACTGACTACTCGACGATCGTTTTCTCTCTATCCTACTAACACGATTGCACGCAAACCTCGACTGAACGGAATTGAACAGAATCGGGAGTTCATATGCCCAACTATATTCAAACCATTCAATCAAACCGGTTATACAAACCAGTTAAGCTAACCTGTTACCCAAACCAGTAACCAAAACCATTGAGCTAGACCGGAGTCGACCGCCTTAAACTAGATACCTTTTGAGCTAGACCGGAGTCGACCCCATTAAACTAGATACCTTTTGAGCTAGACCGGAGTCGAGCGCATTAAACTACTGGGGATGCTTTAGTAATATGATAAATAAATTGCACTTTGAACTTCTATTTTAGATTCCAGTAACGACCACCGGTTTCGGTTATAATTTTCCTTCATCAGGTTGGAAGTTTTAACAAATGAAATATTTTTACAATTAAAATTATGAATATTTTTCAAGATTTTGTGTACACGGTTTGCTTAAAAAATATATTACAAAGAAAGTTTAAAAATAGTTTGTACAAATGTGAGCTATAATTAGTTATTTTACTGACGGATACTTACTCGACTGGACGTTGTTGAAATAAAAAAGGTGGAGGTAGTTACTTTACTCACGCGGGAACTACCAAAACTGCAACCCTGCAAATTGGCTGATACGGGGCACAGACGTAGGATTTGGTGAAGTATTAATGCATGCAAAAGGATTTTACTCCATGGCCAATTGTTTCCAAGTTACAGTACATTTTGATTTTCGAAGTCCACTTTTGAAAATTTCCCCATTTTCTTATGGAGATTAACATGGGGAAATTTTGGTGAAGTATGAATGCATGCAAAAGGATTTTACTCCATGGCCAATTGTTTCCAAGTTACAGTACATTTTGATTTTCGAAGTCCACTTTTGAAAATTTCCCCATTTTCTTATGGAGATTAACATGGGGAAAATAAATTGAGACAGGGTCCCGGTCCCCCCTGTTCAAATATTTAGAAATTCTCTTAAAAATGTTTTTGATGCCTCAAATATGTACGAAGTAGTTCGTAGAGTTATAATTCCTGGAAAAGGATGCATTTCAAGTATTTTACAGCTGGAACGTTGAGTTTTAAGAGAATTTCGGATTTCAAAATATTTGAACAGGGGGGACCCTGTCTCAAGTTATTTTCACCATGTTAATCTCCGTAAGAAAATGGGGAAATTTTCAAAAGTGGACTTCGAAATTCAAAATGTACTGTAACTTGGAAACAATTGGCCATGGAGTAAAATCCTTTCGCATGCATTCATACTTCACCAAAACCTATCTCTGTGCCCCGTATCAGCCAATTCGCAGGGTTGCAGTCTTGGTAGTTCCCGTGTCAGTGATTTTCATGTGAACTATACAGAAAATTAAATATTTATCTAATACATACACTTGCGACACTTTATCATTTATATCGACACTTAATCATGGTTTTTCTTATTAATTAGGATTTATTGTGTATTACAAATTAATTACTTACTTATGGAGACAACAATGAAGTAATAAATTAGTTTATATTAATAAAATAACTACTAAATTCTGTCACTGTGTTAAAAATATAAGTTAAAAAATATAAAGTGAACTTGAATCCTTCACAACTGACTGAATAGTGTATTGTTTGGCTTTTGTGTACATAAAAAAGAGAGAGAGGCACTTATCAACAAAGGAGGACTTTCGCGCGTAGTACATACCATCATTGGGGTACACTGGTTTCCACAAATTCGTACATACAAATGTGCAACTACGATTATCATTATAACATGTTAAAAAGCGTTATCTCATATAGCCCCTTTCAAAATCCTGCAGTCACAATAAAATCCGGTTGGTTTACTTATATTTTTGATTGCTTTTACTCAAGATTCCAATGATCTATAAATCTTGTTAAAGAATTTGAAATACTGAAAGCAATGTTTACATTAAGATTTATAATACAAGATTTTAAAGCCTCGTTTCTACTTCTACAGAGCTCCTTCATAAACGCTTGTCTTATAAGACTACCTTGCTTTCTGATATTACCATGGAATGGCATTACGATATAAATATCTTTGTTTCTGTTTTTGACTTTTTGTTAGCATTAGAAAGCTTATCATAAGACCTAAATATTTTCCTCAAATTAAAAAAACGTCGGTTTTTACTTCTGTATCCGTCAGTATTTATATGTCAGTTAAAATTATTTAAGGCTTCGTTTGAACTCATATTGTTTGGTTTGATTCCCTAACTTTTCTCGGTTTTTGTCAAACATTGGGTTTGTAGTAAGTTTAAATTTTTCTTGACGCTTATTTACGGTAATCTCTTTAACTGTACGTGGTTTGGTTCGACTAAACTCTGATCGCTCTTGGCGTAAGTCGGATTTAGAATGAGCATCATATTTGCCTCTACCTGAAAAACCTGCTATTTCTGTCTTATGCGGGCTCTTTGTTGCATTTTCGAAAACCTTTGCTACCTTTTCTGCACTAATTTCAAGTTTTCCGTCATTAATGTCTTTGCAGATATCATTAGCAAATCTGTTTTTGATATTTGTAGGACGTTCGTGGCCCTCCTTCCTCCATTTCGTGAGACGGTTTAATCCTAATGTTTTGTGCTCTTTGATACATTTTGAGCTAGACTGAAGTCGATATCATTAAACTAGATACATTTTGAGCTAGACCGCAGTCGAGCGCATTACATTAGATACATTTTGAGCTAGACGGTTGTCGAGCTAATTAAACTAGATACATTTTGAGCTAGACCGCAGTCGATCGCATTAAACTAGATACATTTTGAGCTAGACCTGAGTCGAGCGAATTAAAATAGATACCCTGAACACACTTTTGCTAAAATATTTTTAATGATTAACAACACACATTCACAACATACTTATATAACTTTGTAAAGATTTTAATTCAATTTCCAAAACTATTCTAGGCTCGACAATTAAATTGAGACCGATTTAAGATGCCAAATGAGAAGGGAGATTACATTTTATTAACTACTATTCTAGTATCAAGTTTATCCACTATAAAAATTATGACATATTAAAAATGATATTTCACTGTATGTTCTGTGATCCAGTGTCAAACACTTAAACCAACCCAAAAAATTAATATTTTTTCATCCAATCTTCGGTACAACGTCAAATATAAATATATAAGATAATGTCACAAACTATCCTTCGTTGTAAAAGTTATAAATTAGACACTTGTTCTTTAAACCAGAATTTAAATATTTGTTCAATATATGTGGTAATCAATGTTAGTACCGTAGATACTTATATAGATAGCCTAAAATGTGCAGATAAGTCGAAATGAGTGGCTCTAAAGGTTAACACAAGTAACGCGTTTGTGTTTTCATAAGTAGCCATAAGTGCAATTCGAGATACCCACAAAGTGGCATACCCGCAAGTGATGATACAAGCAAAGTGGCATACCCGCAAATAGTCATACCCGCAAAGTGGCATACCCGCAAGTGTTCATACCCACAAAGTGGCATACCCGCAAGTGATGATACAAGCAAATTGGCATACCCGCAAATAGTCATACCCGCAAAGTGGCATACCCGCAAGTGTTCATACCCGAAAAGTGGCATACCCGCAAATGGTCATACCCACTTCAGGTACCATGCCAGCAAGTGGTCTTATCCGCTAAGGGCCGGTAACGCTTTTCTCGGTCATCATAACTGTGAAATTGTTCGTAAAATGGGATTCACATTTCTTTTCTTTTGTTTTCTTCTTCGCTTCTCTTACGCACTGCATTCATTCATCTTCATTGACTCTTTTTATGAGCCTGTATTCGTTACATTTTTCGCATATTGCCTAATCATCGACAAACGTTTTTCTTGCTGACTCCAAGCTAATAGCTGGGGGTAGAGCGTCATCAAAAAAAGTTTATTGCTGCGATAACAACTATACAGTGTCAGAGACGAAGTTTCTTTTCGCAGCATGATGATCTTCATGATGATGCTGACCATGTGTTTTTTTGTGTAAAAAGCACGTGGTCTTATGTATTTCAGTTTTTCTACTTTGCATTCCGCGTCTTCTTTCCATTTCCATCTTGTTCCCAGTTTAGATGTAAACCCTAAACTTACCTACAAGAAACTTATATTAAATTAGGCTAAAAGTGTATCGTATCGCATATCAGTAAGATTTTTGCAGATATTTTTCTCTAATAAACTGCGATGCGGTAGGTTATACCTGTAAGGAAACTCACGCTGCAAGTATATTTAATTTGCATCAAAAGTTGAGAGAAATAAGGCTTCTAGGCTCCTAGCCCCCCGAACCACTAGCACCCTAAGAACATTTAGGCCCCTAAACCACCAGCCCCCTCAAACCGTTAGCCACTTTTGTCTTCAGCCCCTGTGAAGTTAGCTCCTTGAACAATTAGCCACCTCGCCCCTGAGAACCTTTAGCCCCCTAACTTATTGTGTTATTCTTAACACTTACCACATACAATTCTGCTTTATAAAAAAGAAGAAACGTGGTTTTGCAAAGCAAAATCGCAAACGGTTTTTGCATAGAAACATGGCAAAGTTAAATCATATTTATGTTTTGGTTGCAGTCAGTCTCTAAGACACAAGCACACATAATCAATATAATACAACTTTGTGCTACAAATTGAACAAATTTTAAACAGTGTAGAAACTGAAATTAAATTTCAAAAGGCACGGACAGTAAGAGTACGCTATGAAACAACTTTTAAAACTCAGGTTTAAGGGCCGGTAAAGGAAATAAGATTCAATGTGATTTAAGTTGTTCCCATTCCTGAAAACTAATAACCAAAACATTTCTTACGACGATATACTTTTAATTTCATTGTTGCGGACGATCTAATTGACCCATACCCTCCTTAGAACAAGTTTTTCTTTGGGAAACGTGCTAAGCTTGAGTTATTACCTTTTAATGGGCAACTTTTTTAATTATTTTGTTTATGTAAAATGTTGTGTTGAAGTCTAATCATGATGACTACAACCACTGAGCTCCTTTTTATTAATCCCGTTTCTACAAAGGTGTTTTCATTTATTGTGGTAGAGATCAGACAATATCTAGGGAGATTAAATACGGATTGGGATAACCAGCATTAGACACGTTCTTTTAGAAAAACCAATTGCATATTCTGATAGCGCGTTTAAATATGTTTACCCTCCGCCTGCGCTTGTTTCTAATATTTCGCCTTA
>JAANSM010005141.1:0-10436 GCA_036850725.1 Orchesella villosa | reverse complement strand
ACTATGGATTGCCACTCCCTCCTCATTACAAATACATCCCTTTAGATAACCCAGAACGAAGGAGATTTACAACACCAGCGCCCCCTTCAATGCTACCCGATCACGTGATAACGAAAGCTCCTCCGAGAGAACAGAGAAAGGACATGATTGCCTCCATAAGAGATCACAAAGCCGAAGCTCAACTTGGAGAAGAAGGAAAAACCAAAGGAGAACGAAGAAGAAATAGCTACAACACCCTCAAAAAGTATGTCCCACGTCGTCCATCCCAATCTGTGACAGATTCAGAAGGTAATCAGTTGGAAGGTAAAGCTTCTAGCAAAAATGAGGATAACGAGGACAAAAGCGGCCTTCCAAGCTTTATTGAACACGTTCTCAACAAGAGGAACCCACATAGAGGTGCCCAATCAGCTATTAACCCGAGTTCTTCCTCTTTTACACCTATTCCAAATCCCGGTGAAAATTCAGAAGGTAACTCAAATAATAATCAAAATCAGCTCCAAGATCTTTTAGTAGCTTTGGGACCAGATAAGTTGGACCAGTTGAGACAGCTCCTGACATCTCCCAGTGGTAACGGACCGAATGACAAGGTAGGACCTCCAGTAGGGAAGGCGAACCAAGTGACAGCAAGAAGTAAGCGCAGGGGCGTACAGTCGTTTAGAAGCAAACGTTCAATCAACCCCAACTATAGGAAGCAGGAGAATAAGTTTACGAGGGTTTCAAATAAGAAAGAACTTGCTCCGTCGCATTACCATAAAAGGGAACATAATGATAACTTGTAACTTCCAGTTTAAAAAGGGATTCAATTGTAAAAGGCTCGTGTTCAAGTTGGAGAATTGGATTGATCAAGTGAGGGACTGTGAAAAGGAATTCGTGCAGATTTCGGATGGGATAAATGTTAAACGGTGAGGTCACATAATATTTTTGTGTAAATATTAAGTAAATTTTTTTGAAGACAGGTGTTATTTTTGAAATTGTGGCTAAAATTTGTTATAGAATTTGTGGAGAGGAAGAATTGTACGATACTCTACACCTTGATGGAGCCCGAGTTTCCATCACCCACTACAAAAGTGATGTGCGTTTCAAAGACACCATAAGTTTCTCAGGGATTATCAAATGCGAATAAGAATTCAAATGATATTTTTTACTTCCTCCTGTTTTAACATTTCAGTTCAATTCAATTTTGGTTGAGTTTTCTGTTAAATTCCAATTTGATTTTCAACTTAGAATGAATAAAATAATATAAATATTCATAAAAAAGAGACACATGGCTAAACATTTTAGTTACGTCAAAACATTTTCCTGCTCAAGCTCAAGCTCCAATCCAAAGGACTACATTTACTATGCAGCTTTCTATTCTAGAAACACCATCTGTCATGTTAACTACATCTTCCACATTACGCTTCATTTATATGCTTATGCTGGTCAGTTTCACCCTCAAATTATTTCGAAGTGAAAATGAGCAGAAAAAGAGAGAATCACGAAAACAAGACAGTTTTTGCTTGCTGGAATAGAGTAGAATTTCTAACGGGGTATAATATGCGTCATCTCCATCATCATGATCATCATCATGGTAAAAAGAAACGTCATGTTCATCTGCTCTCCTCTTTTCTAATTGGAGACACTCCTTGTTGAATAAAACATTACGATGAAACTTTTTCTGAGAGAGAGAGATGAGCTCTAACTAAATACTATTGTATTCAGGTCGTAAATGCGGCAGCTGTTTTGGCCCCCTATAATTTTTCACTTTCCCTTCCTTTTCACTAACTCGTTTCTAGCTGAGGAAATGGGATTTTCGGTACAATGTCAAATGTGTGGAGGAAAGATTGAAAAAAAGAGTGTCACATTCGTCCAACTTCCTTTTCCCGTGAGAGGAACTGTGCTACAGTGTCCTCATATCAACATTTTCAACCTCTAGCAAAAAAATTATATATATTTATATAGTGTCCATGTGTAACGTTGGAAGGAAGTGGAGCAGAGAATCTTTTTAGTATGCAAATAATTTTTTTTCTCCTTTTGACTGTTCTCTACAGTCCTAAAGTGGTGCAATGTGTTTCGATAAATTCTTCCTCAACTTTAAATCCATTACATTTTGCTGAGACGGTAAGTTTTTCATTAGTTTTTGGAAGGGTGAACTATTCATTTTAAGAATTTGCATTGTTATGTTATAAATATCAAATGACAAGAAAATTAGAAAGTTGAGATGAGATTTGAGATTGAAATGATGATGATAAAATTTTATGCATTACTTTTTTTATTAGGCTGCAAATGAATACTATCCTTTCATGTATGAGGTTCCGCCTGTGATACAATTTATTATGGAGAATGAGACGTTGAGAAAAAACTTTTCTTATGGGAATCCCTATCATAATTTGAAAAGGCATGTTATTGGGGACACGGCGTACTGGAAAAGTGAGTGAGATTGGCGTTGGGATGGGAGAAGAATTAAATGGAAAAGTTTAAGGATTAAAAATTAACAAATAAATTCGTTGAATCTTTTTCTTATTTGCAGTTCAGTATTGCGGAATTCACTTTTTGAGCAGAGGAGATGGCTACATTTTAGGACCTCATCTTTTTGATCATACTGACCCAAGGGTCAGATGCATTTGGAGTTTTGTGGTGGGTTTTTTTTAGTATTTTTTAAAATTAAATGTGGAGTAATGAGAGATTTTATATGAAAATTTACAAATTTTGTTTGGGTTTATAAAGGGAGATCACCACTGCACACCTCAAATGGAATGCACAAGGTTTAAGGACAAGGGTGGGGAATGTAGGGAAAATTATTTGCAGGTGACGGATGGTGGCGACTCGTTTGTGCATCAGTAAGTTTTGAAAATAAGGCTCAGTCAAACATAAGATTACAACCCAACTTAACTGCAAACCATTACATTGGCTTTAAGAGTTGAAGAGTATTTCTACCTTCGATTTAACAATTTTAGTACAATCGCTACGAAATATTTAGCATAGTCATAATAATGCAAATGAAAAAATTTTGAAAACTAAGCTAATCATTAAGTATTTGTGTCATTTTGGAAACTTTTTCAGTTTTTGTGACAATAATACAGCTCCAGAAAGTGGGAAATTGTATAGAGCTCACGCAGGGATCCTAGATGTAGTGTACCGATACACGTCTTTCAAAAGGAAGCCTGATTTTGAATGTCACGTGAAATGTGTAAATTATCCAGGTACACAACACCCTTTAGTTGCTATTACACTATTCCATGCAAGAAGAAAACCGAATCTAATAGCAATGTAATCTATTTTAACAGTCAATTTTACTGCAACCGGCTCCAACCTTTTACCTGATTCGGAGAAGCTCAAAGTAGTAGTCAACAATAAACCTAAGCCATTCGAAGATACTCTCCCAGTCGCACAAACTTATAAAGACTGTCGTAAGAAAATGATTATTCCTAAATAATTTCCAAAGAAAATTTCAATTTTCATATGCTAATTGGCTATTAAACGGATTTGCATAAAAAAGTCTCACATCCTCATTGCAATCAACCACCTGTCCTTTTCTAATCTAACTCATTATCAACTTTTCTTGCTTCCAGAATGCGGAATGTCTAATGAAGGAGCTGCTGCCAACCGAACAAGAAGAATTGTCGGGGGACGAGAGACTCTCGTAAGCCAATATCCCTGTGACTTTAGGAATTAAGAGTAAATATGGAAAATTGCCGTACTGCGGAGGCTCCCTCGTTTCCGATAGATTCGTATTGACTGCCATGCACTGCGTTGAAGAGTGAGTTTTCTCTTTCTCAAAGGCCAAGTCAAGCCCAAATAACATTTCTTGGTGGAGAAAAATTTTTCCCATAAAAAGTTTCATTTAGCATTTAGCAATGCTCAAGAGTGTGATTGTGCCTTTATGAGCTTCACACTCATTACGAAAGTTGTGAGTATAAAATTAATTTTGTTCAAATTCTTCTTTTCCCTTTTATTCCCCTTCCGCAGTGAAGATACAGAGGATATTATTGTGATCCTAAATGAGCATGACTTTTTCAACGACACGGAGACTACTGGACCAACGATTCGTCGCGGAGTAGAGGAAGTTATTCCATATAATTATTATCTAGACTCAACGTTTTATGGTGATGCGGCTCTTCTCAAACTTGACTCGTCCAGTGGAGATCCAAGCACCAATGTTCACGCCAATTTGTCTCCCCTCTTCAGAAATGGAGTTGTATCAAGGGAGAGAAGTTATTGCGGCTGGATGGGGCACAACCAAAGTATTTTTTTTATCATAAAATTAGCTTATTCTTATGCAATCTCACATCTGAGGAATTCCTACAGAAAATTATGGTGTGAATTTTTTTTATTAAAGGGAGGTTTTGGAGCTCTCAAGTCACCCAAATTACTGGAAGTTCCTTTAGTTGTGTACAGTAACGATGCGTGTAATGACTACCACAGTCACACGCCTCCAGAACCACCACAAGTTACGGACAACATGCTTTGCGCAGGTGAATGGATGTTTAGTTAATATAAATTGATTTCTTCATGGGAAAGTTGTAAATTCTCGTGAGTAAAACTTGCTTTGTAGAAATTTTTATTGCTGTTTTACTAAATTTGTAGGGTATTCTGAAGGAGGTCGCGATACGTGCGCTGGAGATAGGTAACTACTAGCATAAATGTTACGATATAATCCAATATACCTGAAAATTCTTACCAGCAAGCTTAAATATTAAAAATGTTGAAAATGTAACTGTAATGATTATTTGTTCGTTTTAATAGCGGCGGTCCATTGATTGCTAAAATGAAGAATTCAGGACGATATGAACAAATTGGCATTACCAGTTGGGGATATGGTAAAGTTCAACGATTTTATTGTTATTGTAGATGGCAAAATTATTATATTAAATAATAGGTTAGCTAGTTTTGCACGATAAATGGATAAATTATGGTCTTTGCAGGTTGTGCTATTCGTCTAAACCCGGGAGTATTTTCAAGGGTCACCTGTAAGTTTCTTACATTTATGTTTAGTATCTGAAAAAAATGAAATCTGAAAATGTTTGTACTCAAATTTCACAGCCTTCAACTACTGGATCCGTATGCACACAGTTGACGGAAGATTTTGCTCGTAACCAAAATGATATTAGGAAAAGAAGAATTCTCATACCAAATCTCTGTTGGATTTTTATTTAATGATATTTTGTTTGTTGTTGAAGTTATTTCATGTTAAATAGTATATTTTATTATGCTTCGTACTCGCCCGAATAAATTTAATACATAGGTTGTTTGTTACTTGAAAAACTAAATCTAATTTAAATGTTTTAAATGTCATTATCAATTGAAATCACATTCAACCTTGAAATGAATGAGGTATGCATCTGTCATCCTCATTATTATCATGCTTTCAAACCTTCTGAAGCTCTTCATAGTCGTAAATACGAGATTGAAATTGCATAACAGTAAAAAAAGTAAGTCACTAAAGGCTTAAAGCATAAAAAAATTGTCAAGTGAAGGCTTCCAAGGAAAAATATTCTCAAATTGCATTTTAGCGTATCATAAGCACATCTGAATAATATAAAAGCGTCGCATTTATGACATATCATGGAAAAGAGATAAAAGATGACAACGCAGAAGCGCCGAAACAGCGTAAGCGCTCGTAAAACTTGCCTTCTGCCACTGCAACCTCAAATAAATTTGTGCTGATATGGGAAAGAATACTACGAATAAAAATTAAGAAAGTAGGTTAATGACATGGACGTCTGGATAATAGATAACCTTTCTAGTTTTGTTATGATGATGCATGCAGCACAAGTGCAAACTGCAGATAAATTTTCCGAACCTACAAAACAATATAAGATAACTGTAACAGATTCTCAATTCATATGAGGAAATACAGAGCCGTAAAAACTATATGATAGGTAGTCTTCTCGGAACTAAATGTGTTGTATAGCTTTGCCATTCTGAGGCAAATTTTTTTTTGTATAAGAGGAACCTTTTTTTATAAAAAAAAATTGTTGTTTTTGAAAAGACTGAAATCTAATCAATTATCTCACTTTAGAAACTTATGATTTCATCAATTTATAATTCATAAAATGTGTTCGCAGCAGAATAAGAAGGTTGTAGAAAATTTACAAAAAAATATAGTCATTTGGCTACGTTAGGGGATTTAAGCTAACTAAAAGTTTGTTTTAAATGATATTTTAGGGAAGAGCCTTCTCAAGATCTCATCCATCTTGGTCGGTATTGTTCTCATGCAGTGCTGTCATTCTATTAGGAGTTTTTCAGATTCAGTTTGTATCGGCTCAAGTAAGAACTTGTATTTTTTGTAGCAAAATATATTTCTATAAAGGTTTGTTTTGGTGTGCCTAATTTTGAGAAATATTTTACTAATTAGGATGATCAACAACAGACTCGGGAAGGCGTTGATATTCTACCGACAGTGAAGCCACTCAAGCGAAATAAGCCACCGTGTAAGCATTTGATATACCATTCCAGCCAGTTAATCCCCTTGAAGAACCTTAAGGAATATTAATTGGTATATTGTTATATTTTTTATTATTGACGTTCAGCTCTTCCATGCGGTGCAATACAGACAGTGGGAGCTGAAGATGAATTTTTTCTGGAGACTCCAAATTTCAATAACAAGATGAAATACCCCAATTCGGCCCAATGTGAATGGAAGCTTAAAGTAAAACGAAGTTTTATAATGTTTTCTTTATGTACGAAAAGAATCCAATTGTAAATATTTTAATCATCCCTATTTTTGTAGAGTGATAGCTGCAGCATGGGAATCAACTGTCCCGATTTTCAGCTAAATGACTTTCTTTGTTTTGATCACATGGATATAATCAACCATAATGGATCAATGAGCAGGTGCATAAGATAAAAAAATTATGAATGAAAAAGAAATTTATATTTATTTCATTTTATATTTGTGAAATCACCTAAATCTTATTGTGTGTAATATATCTTGTCATCATCAGATATTGTGGTAAAAAAGGACCAAAGGAAACTGTGCTTTCTGATAACGTCACAATCGCTTTCAGGAGTAGTGCGTGGTTTCCAGACATTGGGTTTAAATGCAGAGTTGTTTGTAAAGCGACAGAAAATGGTAATATAATTTAATCTCAAGACTTAAGATTTTCATGCATTAAATTAAATGATTGCACTATGTTTTTGTAGAACTAGCCAGTCCTTATCCTAAAAATGCTGAGAGCCCCACTCAATGTTGTAAGTAATAATAAAACCCTTCACCAATCTGGTTTCACCTTTTAGTTTAATTGTAAATAATTAATTTTACAGTCTGTGGCCAAATTGTCGATAAAGTCACCGGAGGAGACCCAGCAGATATCAGTTACTTTTCTTATCTTGCTGGTTTGGTTCGTCGAGGAGGTAAGAAATAAACTTTAGAAAATAATCGTCACATATTTTATAACAAAACATTACTGTATTTTTTTATTACTTAAGGTTTCCGGCCATTTTGTGGAGGAACTTTGATAAACTCCAAATATGTTTTGACTGCTGCTCATTGCGTTCAAGGGTTACACATTGCAACTCAAGAGTGCTTACTTTACACAAATTCCTTGTAAACTTGGCATATCTATAAATTAATATTGGTTTTATATTTGGAATTATAAATTCTAGGCGGAACCCATACCATTTGGAAATTTTGTTCAATGTCAGCACTCCAATTGGGGATCAAGGATCACAAGAGTTGCAAGTACGACGCTCCGTCGACAACATTTTGATTCATAGGAATTTCACATCCCGTTTGGATTTCGATGTAGCACTCATTCGCTTGAGTGAACCAATTGACATTTCAGGAGTATCTGGGAACAGTATTAAGCCTGTATGCTTACCCACGGAAAAGGACCTTAAAAAGTTTTTTGTAGGAGAAAATGCAACTGTAGTTGGATGGGGACACATTAGCGACAGTAAAACGGCAATATTTAAAAAACAACATTTTAAGTAAAACTATGGTCGACAGATATTTAAAGCGTATGTGTATTTTATTGCTTGAAATAGTGGGAGAAGAATCTGATGTTCTAAGAAGTAGCAGAAGTTCAAGTTGTTAGCAATGAAGAGTGCTTAAAGCACTACCCAACTATAACAGATAGCATGTTATGTGCTTATACTCCAGGAAAAGATGCATGTCAAGGAGATTCAGGTGAAAATAATCGCACAAAAAATTAATTGTAAGTTCAAATCAGGTTTCATTTTAATTCTTAAACATTCATTATAAATTTGAGCAGGTGGTCCTCTCCTTCTTATGGCCGGAGACGATGAAGATAATACGTACCAGCAAATGCATTATAGATATGTGCAGATCGGTATCATCAGTTGGGGACAGGTGAGGTTTTTTTTTACAGATCATAAACTTTCCTTCATTCATATTCATTCATTCATTCACTCATTCAACTCTTTTTTGATTACGGTTTACTAACATTTTCTGTGATTGCTTTAGGGATGTGGTGCGAATCCCGGTGTCTATTCCAGAGTTACAGGTGCGTCAAGCTAAATTATTCAATTGTATTGTTTTATTTGTCTTTTGAATATTTATGAATTTCTGCTCTCATTTCTCCACTTTTATGATTGCTTTTAGAACTGATGAAATGGATTACTGCAAATGCCAAGGATGGTAGCTATTGCAGTAATGTGTAGAAGGATTTATGCTACCTAGATGCATACTAATCTAATCTGCGTCTCGTACTGATGGATAAATTAAGATAGATGATAAATACAGTGAATGTACTTAATTTAATGTGTAGAATATTGATAATATGTTTCTAAATTTGATAGTTTTTATTTATATATATTTATGAAGAATATTACCCCATTGATTATATTACAACAGCAACAATAACGAGAATTAACATGTTTTATTTTAATTGATATTTGGAATGTAATAATTTGGAGTGCCAATAAAGATGAACATATGTCTTGATAGATTTGTGAATTTATTGTGCTTTTGTGTGTATTTTATTCAGCAAAATTCCAATTTTGTTTGAAGTTTTGAGGAAATGCGAGCTGAATTATTAAAATTGTTTTGGGTTGCAAATTTTTTAATATTGGTAACAGGACATAAAAGGCATAAGGTGGATTGGAGGGGAACGGAATATCATGACTTTCTAAATTGCTGTAATGAATACCAGTACTTACAAACATCAGTTTAACTACATCTTTGCATTAGGCTAGATTTATGTGTATCTAAAACTTTCATTCACAGCGTGCGGAAGCTACAACTCAGAACAACGTATGATTGATGGAGCGACCGTTACTGACGGAGAATATCCATGGCTCGTTGGTATCTTAAAGGGGAATAAAGTTGATACTTCAGTGGCCGATCCAATGTGCTATGGAGCTCTTATCAATGATAGACACATACTCACCGCTGCCTCCTGTGTTATCAAGTAATATTTGTATGGAATTGAATAAAGGGTTTATAAATATATGCGTGATACGATAAAAATATAATATTGCTACTATTACTGAAAAATGCTGAGAACAGAAAAAAGAGTTATGAGCTCAGCATATATTTCTACGGAAAGGGAATTACTAAAAGAAGAAGAAGATCCATAGCTAAAATTAAATTACATGAAGATTATTCTCAGCGGAATGAGGACAATAATCTTGCTTTGCTCACACTTGCCGTACCTTTACGTCTCGAGAAAAGCGGGGAAATGCTCCCCATTTGCATTCCCAACCCTAATTTGTTTAGAGGTCGATTGGATAAGATGACTGGGATAATGGTTAAAATGCAGCAGCATAAAACAGGTATTTTTATTATGTGAAGTTCGACACAAGTAGTCTGGGACTTATCTAATACTGAAGAAGAAATTACATATTTTAATAACATTTAGTATTGGTGTCCAAGCCAAGATACTTCTTTGGAATCAGTATTGCTAAGATTCACGGACCTCGAAATGCAGCTTGCTCAAATATTTTCAGCGAGCGTCCCAAGAATAAAGCACTCTGCTTTCATGATCGGGATTCATTGTGCTACGTATGAGCAATTACGACGTTTTCAGAAAAAATAAACCCTCCTTTTAAAATATTTATGCAAGTAGATGTACTATATGTATGTTTTTCTGGATTCAATTTCGTAGGGAAATGAAGGTAGTCCGCTAACAGTTACGCTATCTGAATCCGACCAATCTCCAACATTGCTCAACAAAGGACGGCATTTCGTATTGAGCATATACTCCAAAGGCTATGGCTGCGATGGATTCCAGCAAGGAAAGTCTGGTGTTGACGTATCCACCAATATTTTGAGTAAGTAAGGTCATGAATTTTTCATACAACTTTTTATGGCAGAAACTACTTTGCTGTGCTTGAATAAGTATTTAGTTTATGTTGTCAGTTCTCTTCTTTTTCCAATGTATAGATCATGTTGATTGGCTAATTAGGAATACCAGAGATGGATACTTTTGTTCCTGATATGTCTATGTCTATATTATTGCAACTAATGTTTGTAGCAGCAACTGAACCTGTTC
>JAANSM010005140.1:0-10437 GCA_036850725.1 Orchesella villosa | reverse complement strand
AAAGTAGCAGATCTCATGCCAAGCGGGGTTTATCGAGATGGAGGGTTGGTTTTTGCTTGAAGGTTTGAGTTTGAGTCACATGAAAAAGGTTAGCTTCTGTACTTTTGTATGTTTTTAGATGGAGAAGGATAGGTTTGATGATGTTGATGTTTCTGATGAATCAAGAGCTAGCTACCAAATAGTTTGGAGTGCGATGTTGGATCTGATTCTGAAGAATTATAAGAGGATTGCTACTTTTTATCATGGAATTATTGGGACAGAGAAGCATGTTAGTTTTGTTTTATGTGTAACTTATATTCCGTTTTGGAAAAAATTGTAATTGAAAATATTTGAGTATTCTGAAGATTAATCCGCTACATCGTTAATTTTATTGAAAAATGTAAAACGCCTTAGTAATATATACAATTTTTCATTTGCTTTGAAAAATGAAGTCGGTTCAACTTTTTTACACTTTGGTGTTGGATGCGTAGGCGGCTGCCAATTAACCTTTCCACATGTGTTCAATATGAATCTGTATAAATGAAATGAATATGAATGAATTGTGATTGTACCCAGAAAGAAAGTTCAAAGGACTTTAATTGGCGGATGGAATTGCGTCAGTCATGTTATACATTTTTCCTTTCGTGATTGACAATTGACATGCAGTTTGTTTTTCCTTTATAATTACACAGATGTCAGCCTTGTTAGCTTACAATTTACAAAGAGGGAACGAACTACAAAGGAAGTGAAGTTTTCACAGCTCGTCACAAAAACGAATTCGTTTTTTTCTTGTTGATTGTGATTATTATGACTCTCATTTTGAAACCATATGGCTTAAGGTCATAATATCGGCATTATCTCTATTCATTTCATCGTTGTAATATGAGGTCATTAGTTGCTGTTCAAAATGTTTTCTTTCTATCAGCAATATATTTACCTAAATTTCCCTACCATAAATGTCATTTGATACTCTATTTAGTTAATTAGGGCAGTAGCTTGATAAGAAAATGGTTCCCCAAAACCAAAATGTAAACAAGTGAAAAAACTTAAGGTCTTTGAAAAACCCTTAGTTTTATAAGGTTTTATAATGGATTTCTCCTAACAAAAGATTTTTTCATATTTATGCTACTCATTTCCTATCTCGTTCCCATTTTTTCAAGGAGTAAACAAACCAGTGCCAGAAGCACCTCTCCCTCCTTCAAAAATGACTTGTTTGCACCCATATCTTGGCACTTGACTCCATAAGAACTTTAGCTGTAACATGCAATTAAACGATTAAAACTGTTAAAAATGCGTTTCACTCTTAATTTTGTACTTTCCCTTTGTTCACACATGCTGAGCAATGGATTGGGCTAGTAAAAAGTGAAGTTAGTTCTTGTATATCGGTAGAAGGTAGAACCTCCTGACTTTCAGGTAGGAGGTTTGTGCATGGTAACTTTTTTCATGCTTGTGTTTCTGTTTTCTGTTGTTGCTCTTTTGTTTTTTTATTTCAAGAGAGGATTGAGAATGCAATTTATTTCTGAGTGTATTTTCTAGTTTCATTCTCATGTGAAATGTGAATTATATTGATCTTCTTTAGTTCTTTAAGCATTTAGCTTAAAACCTATAAAACTGGAATTGTAAACGGTATAAATTATATTGGGTTATTGAGTAAAATGATTATTTTCCAGTTTTAAAAGGGCTAAAGTTGGCCACCCACCTAGTTACAAGTGATAATTCTTGATTTTACCCTTGTCAACATTGAATTAACACTTTTATTGTCATCCATCTTGATGAGGAACCAATGTTAAATTTGTTTAATCTCAACCATTATAAGCTCGGAAGAGTCGAGTCAAAGGGGACCCACAGGGAAGTCAGTCGGTATCTCTGGGTGCCTGGAGAGGAAAGAAAAAGAAAAAAAGTTGGAAAAATATGCAAGCACGCTTTGCTGATAAAGTCTTGAAAGGTTTCTCATCTTCCAAGATATAAGATGAAGTATTCTTTTGAGATAAAGCGACACTGTAAATCCATTCAAGTTGGTATTTCTTTTTATTGAAACAAATGACAAAAATCAAGTTTCTTCACACAACTACTTTTTTAAAGATAGATAAAGGGATAAGGAGAAAAGAACCTTTTGTTTTTAAAAATAAAAACGTTTATGACTTTTTTTGCTTGAAAAAATTGTATAACTTGTACGCCGTCTAAAATTCAGGGAGTATCTAAATAAATGTACATTGTAAGTAGATTAGTTGTAGCTGGGATTAAATTGGTGTATGTATGTAAGAAAGGTACTGCAGCAATATTACAACATTTGTCCATTAGCCTAATGAAGCATTGTATACGTTTTATACTAGGTTGTTTTATTTGATAAACTCTTTTCCATTTGGTATATTTGTATCCAGCTCGTAATGACATGATTTTAATAATTTACCTTTTTGAAAGACTTATGCGTTCATAAAAATAATTTAAAAATTTAAAATATATTCCATAATTGTAGGTAGTTAAAACCCAGGTCATATGTGTGTATAAGTTTCTTCGGTAAATGTTGTGGTTGTTAATTTAATGGTAATAACAAAATTACTACGATTCAATTCAATACATCCAGATTTATAAAACAAATCCGTCACATGCAGATTTTACACTTTGGTATAATATGATATTGCACAACATGAGTATCTCAACTCTTTGAGAAGAGTTGCTATTGTCAGTCTCACCTTGATAATATTTATCTTTGCTCAGTCTGCATCAATATATGTCACTACATATCAAACCGTGAAGTTTTCATTGAACAATATAACAATATTGACAGCCAGCCAGCCTCGGTAACACCATATGGCGTTGAGGTTATGCAGAGTAAATCCGTTTCAAACCTTTGGTAAAGTAAAGTAGATGTGTGTCAAGGTCTTCTGCTGATAACAACCACCACTGCAACGATCACAAAACGCTGATTCGGGAGCAAATTCAGTTTTCCCTACACGGCTACACGTGTAATCTTTATAACCTTCACGGGTGACATGAATTGCTTTTATCAATATTATTATGTTCAATGTGCAATACGTATACAGTTAATACGCCAGCGATACTTCAATTTCCAATGTCCATGGTTGGGTTTTATGATTATGAGTATGAAAATGCTTGTAAAAAGCCAATAAATACAACAGTGAAGTAGAAAATGGATTTTTTGTATCACAGTCAATTTTTTACTGTATCATGGCGAATATGAAAAGTAGTTATAGAAGATTATTGAATAATTTACAATTTGCTGACTTGCTCGTTAATCCAGTCAACGAAAAAGGCGACTTCAGTGTTAACTCCTGGGTATCCAGCAGCAGCACATCCCTTGAAAATGAAAAATAATTGTGGTTTAGCTATCTGTAACTTTAAAATTAAACGGTTGTTTGTAGAAAGTATTTTATGGCGTAAAGATCTTACATATCCCCAAGAGACCAAACCGGCCAAATGTCCACCTTCAACTGAACGGAGTGGGCCACCAGAATCTCCTGTAAACGTTCAACGACACAAAATAGTTTAGACTAAATTCCAAAAAATTGAAGTAGATATAGGTTGTCTTATTTCTCATTTACCTTGGCAAGAGTCCTTTCCACCTTCTGGAAGTCCAGCGCAGATCATAGATTCAGCGATGAGCTCATTAGGATAATTTTGTTGGCAAGTAGCATCATCGACAACGGGAATAGCAACCTTTTGGAGAACATCAGGAAGAGAGCCTCCACTAGAAAGGGTTCCCCATCCACTCACCAAAATTTCTCCAGTAGTATCTTGTCCTTGGGTTGGGAGAGGAACGGCGGAAACATTTTCGTTGATATCAAAAGGTTGGTCAAGAGTGAGAAGAGCAATATCATTCTCATTAGTCCAGCCATCATAGTCTTCATTGATGATGATGGCGGTAACTTGACGCCTTTGCTCAGCTCCGGTGGTGTCACTGCGTTTGACATCTCCAGCAACGACGGTGTAGCCGGATGGGCCACCACTGTCGACACAGTGAGCAGCGGTGATGGCAACTTGAGTGTCGCCAACGATGATTATGGAGCCGCCGCAAATGTGGGAGTTTCCGCTTCGGAGGGAAAGTTGGTAGGGGAGCTCACCTTGGAGGGCAGGCTCGCCACCGACAATCATGGTGCCGTAGCTCTTCCTTGGGTTTGTTGGCCGGGGAAGAGCTAAAAAATCATTTTAATTTTAATTTTAAATTCGGAAATAAATCAGGAGGAAAAAATAAGTTTGGAAATTTTCATACCGCTGGCTGCAGCCAAAAGGCCACAGGTGAGGATAACGGTCATAAGCTTCATGGTTGAGAATTGTTACACAAAAATTGAGCAACTGTGAAGAGACGGAGAGAGATTCGGTTCTTTTATAGCCTTTTGGGACTTCTTTGTCATTCGGATAACATTGCATGGCACAAATAATAATTCCAATCAAAACAATAATGATATTCACTTGAATTGTATGGATGCTTATCGATTTTCAGTAGTCGGGTGATAAGAGGTTTCAATTTATGAAGTTAAAAATACAATGATAACATTACAGCATTGAATTGTGATGGTTTTGTGATTGAATTTGGATTCAGAAAACTCTGGACTCTGGAAAATTCAATCTGTATTAATTTTTTTATCATCAATTGTGTTTATATCAGTCTGCGCACCTTGACGTATTTCAACGTCGTGATCACGGATCAGCCATCCAATTTAATTCTTTAAAAAGTTTACACTTGGTCCAATTAAACTTAAGTATGTTTTCAGTGCCACTTCTGATCCTGAAGCTATATGAAAGCAAACCTTGTCTTGTTTATCAATATAAATCCTGCAAACAATTACATGGATTTGTTGGCATTTCCATTTTGGGGTTTTGCTGACGCGGAGGTTAAAATTAGGCTTTGCTGTATTTCCCCAGTTCAGTGATGGATTTGGGTAAATGGACACAGTTTTGCAAGCTTTGTACTCAAGGTTTATTCATTAATACATTATCAGACATGCATATTATATAAATCATTTAGCATTTCTGTTCTTACATTACGGGTTTCTATATAATGTGATGTAAATTGAAATTGGTTCGATGTATCAATGAATTTACCGAAAGTTGCACTACCTTTACGTGTGTCCAAGTGTCCCACCATGCATCAGATATGTCAAGCTCTGAAGTTTTAATCTGGAGACTGATGACTGAGTAAGCAAGAAGCAAGGTCAGTATCCATATATTCAACATGTAATCGAAGTCGTTCCATAAAATTGTTGGGAAAACATGGTTTTAATGTAATTTTCGCTACTGCTGCTTTACGATGCCGTTCGGAAATTATGCTGACATTTAAAAATATTTATTTCTATATAGGTGATTTAAATGTTACTGTGACGAGTCATCGCATTGAAGTAAGAGTACAAGGTACAAATCCTAAGAATTTTTTACTAACTTTTCATTCTTTTAATTTGTGGGTTGGTAAAAAGGAGAAAAACACACAAAACCTTGCATTAGTACAGATAGAGCGTGGGGGTGCTTCATTTAATTATAGGTATCTCTATATCATGAACATTTGGTCACTCATCGTTTTTCTAGAACTGCTCTATCTCACAACAAGGAGAACCAACCCTAAAACTCAATTCATTATTCTCTCTCCAATTCCCCATCAATCCACCTTAACGAGGAGATGATGGATAGGTAGAAGATCAAAAGTTGAACATATTAATTAACAACTGTATACCCGTGTTTCGGGCTCTTTCAAAAGGGCAAACCGGCCCAAACCAATCCTTTTGGCATTGCCTCAGAGCGAAGCCCACTTCACAAAATAAAAATATTCTTTTGCATTCCTATTCCTTTTACTAGCTCAACAAACAGAGAGAATGTGACAGGCTAACTTTGATAACGTTTCGTTTCCCCAAAAATTCGAGTACTCACTCACTCCTCGTTAACATACTTAACAAAACCTACATGGTTGAGTTGTAGTGTTGTAGTTTTCCCCCAAAATTCCTCATTATCTATTAGCTCATCGTACTTTTGCTCTTATATGTTGATGGCTCAATGAGTCATCTTTAATAATCCGTCATTCACGCAATCTGCGTATTTGTTAGTTTTTTTTCTCGGTTCTTGGAAGTTCCTCTAAAATTTGTACATCAGTATCACATTAGTTTACGACACCGCTTCTCCGCCTCACAATTTCTTTATTCGTCACCACATCTGAATTCTGATTGATGCAGATGGATCAGCAACGAGGATGTAGGTTAACTGATCATTTGTTAAAATCTGATATGATGGATGAAGTTGATGGATCATCACATTTCACGTTAACAATCAAATTTTATTTTTTATTCTTGAGTTGTGCATCCGTTGCGAGGCTTCAAACTCGTGCAAGTTTTAATCCCGCTAGTTTTATACTTATTTTCCTTCTTTACTACTCGATTAAGTTGTGTATTTCCGCATGAATTTAACATTTAAATAGCGGAGCATTTACTTTAAATTGTTCAACAGCCTCGTCTCAGTCTTTCACTTGAGTAAAAGGAAACAATGAAAAAAACTAACAATATTTTATATTGCATTGCAAAAGTTTTGTGCTTAACTTCAACGCCGTGGGAGATGCAAAGATGGGAAAAAATTCTTTATTTTCAGTAGATAGATAAGTACTACAAAAAGGAGAAACAAAAGATGAGAATGTAAGATACGTGAATAAATAAATATCCGGAAATTGAAGGCGACACAAAAGTCATTGGGTTCTACTGAAGCGTGGAATGAATTTGGAGTTTTGGAGAATAGTTCTAAAAGGCTAAGATGTTGACTTGCTTTTCTGTCTATGATACACAAAAGTATATCCACATCAGCATTACACATAAGTACTTTATACTTTGTTTGTTCTTGTTACAAACTCGTGCAAAGAAGACAACACGTAATCTTCTTATCTATCGCTCATCCTTACCAGTTGGGATTGGGACGTGTGTATTTTATTTTATGTACTTATTTCTTCAAACATAATAAATATGGTTTAGTTACCCGTTTCAATTCCATATTATAATATTAAATAAATATCCGGAAATTGAAGGCGACACAAAAGTCATTGGGTTCTACTGAAGCGTGGAATGAATTTGGAGTTTTGGAGAATAGTTCTAAAAGGCTAAAGATGTTGACTTGCTTTTCTGTCTATGATACACACAAAAGTATATCCACATCAGCATTACACACATAAGTACTTTATACTTTGTTTGTTCTTGTTTCAAACTCGTGGAAAGAAGACAACACGTAATCTTCTTATCTATCGCTCATCCCATACCAGTTGGGACTGGGACGTGTGTATTTTATTTTATGTACTTATTTCTTCAAACATAATAAATATGGTTTAGTTACCCGTTTCAATTCCATATTATAATAGCTCTAGCTCCATATAATGTTAGTAAGCTAAAGAGCACTTCTTAAAAACTATGACTATTTTCTCAGCCCAGCAAATATCTCTACAGTCTACAGCATCTCCTTTCTCAAGTCCCAACTCTTCAAGACTACTCAAGTTAAAGTTGGCATGAATGAGCCAAAAAAGCAGCTGGATACTTTGGCATAAAATGAAAAAGAAGAGAAGAAGAAGTAAGGAGTCTCTCAGTCTACAGTCTGCATAGTTATAAGTTATAATGATGATGATGCAGCCCAAGAAAGAGTTTCAGCATGAACGACTTTGAGAATTTAGTACCACACTTGAGCACAGCTTATCTAGCTACTTATGTGAAATTTTGGATGGAACGCGATGGAAGCAAACAATTCTTTGGAAGTCAATAAACAAGCGTGTGGCAAAGAATGCAGTACATATTACATTACATTAGAAACTATTATGCATGAAATGCACATGAGAAATGTGAGCCTATTTTTCAATTCCTTTTGTATCCATCCTCATCCAATGTTGAACATCTATCTCAGATGGTTCCATTTCATTTCTCTTTTGCTAGCTTTGCACATATTCAAGTTGAACAAGAGAAGAAGAAGAACGTCCTCGAGAATGTAATTTCTTCAAGCTGCGAAAGGATACACGGATGAAGTAAGAGTTTCCCGGGCAGAAAGAACAAATTGGATTCTCAAGAAGTGAAAAGAGTTTGACGAGGAGTTGAAACAAGGAACAAATAATCCATATTTATAAAATGGAAAAGATGTGAATTTGATGTGACAGCTAGTTTATTATTGTTATTACCTTTTCCTGCAAAAGACATTTGGTCAAAAAGAAATTTGGATTATTTTATTACTTTATTTATATAAATTCTAGCTTATTATAAAGGAAATAGGAAAGATTTTATAAATATGTGAAGAAAAATATTGCCGTACAAAACTTTAGTTGGCGTGTAATACCATCAAATATAATCTATTTTGTCACAGATCCAGAGCTTCACTTCACGGAACGTTGGAAGGAGGATTTCTTATTCTTTTTGTTATATATAAAGTTTGGATTTTTAGCCAACTTTGGGATCGAAAATTGGAAATGTATCTCTGCAAAAAGTTTTGCTAAAAATATATTCGTATATTTACATTTCCCTTTTTTGGCAACCGGAAAGCTTTCTTATTTCTTCGTAAAAAGTTATCATATGACTGATCCAAAGTAGAATATTGATGACAGAAACATAAGATATTGCTTAAAAGATTTGGAATTTTTGGAATAAAATATATAATAGCTTTGTTTTGCATTACTTTCTTTCCATCATTCGCGTCATCCTTTGAAAAGTTGCAACGATGCAAAACTACGACGACATTTGGCCATTTTTCGAGTAAGAAATGAAAAGCAATTTGGTGTTGCCTTGTATGTTTAGAGTTTCTTTTGGAGTTTTCTCCTACTTTCACAGGTATTTGCGTCTTCTTCCAAAGACCAATTTTTGTTCTTCTTTTGTCTCTAGATACCCACTTTTAGACTCCCTCTAGTCCATTTTTTGGGAAACCAAACCATCTCAAATGTTGTGTGTGTAATGGAGATTCTTTTATGCAAATTCCTTTGTTTTATCTCCTCGAAACAAAAGGGAAATCCATATTGATGTAGTAAAATGTGATCACATGATAGTTGGGGCATAAAAATAAGAAAACTTGCAAAACTTTTCCAATTTTATTTTTTTTAGGAGAAAGCTTTTTATGGATCAGAAACAGAAGAACGCAAGTTGCAAACTTTGTATAGTATAGTTTCTTCTTCCAAGAAGAGATCGAAATAGTCTGAGAAAAACACACATAGTTGCAATCCAATAATAGCACAAGCTGAGAGAGAGATAAAAAGTATAAGAAAAGTAGGCTTGCTTTCTTCTTCTTCTAGGTAAAAAATTTATTCACGCTGCTATCATCTATATCATTCACGTCTGTTTCAACTTTCAGCAACTCTGCCATTTCCAGTTGATAGATTGTGGGGAAAGAATTTCCCTCTGGTTTATGGATTGGATATTGAAATGGGCATGTTTTTTTACTGATACGGCTAATATTGAGATGCGTAGGTCAAAAGAGAAGCTTCGACATTTGAATTTCCAAAATACCGTTTGCTACATTTAAACGTTGTTGTAATTTTATATGAAAGCTAATTAGTTATACAGGAATATAGGTTGGCAATTCAAGTAGTATTATTTCAAGTCGAGAATATAAATTCAAACTTTTTAATCCTGTAAAATGCATATTTGCTTCACAATCAGAAAAATGCTTCACTCCAAAACTTTATCTGAAATATACTAAACGTATATCAACTTGCATTATACTGTTGTACATAAAATTTATGTTGAAATGATATTTGTGACATTGTGTAATTTTGCTCTTGGGATTTTCTTTATCTTTTAAGACGTGTACGGGTCACTAACTAGAAACTCTTGTTAACCTAGTTAATTTGGTAGACAAGGCAAATTTACATCCTATATTCCAAGTAGCGTGGCTGAGGCAAAAGTTGTTATTGTGGAAATTTATTTTGAGAATGAATCAGAAATGATTCTACTTTCTGCTGGTCACGCTTGGCGAAATTACTCCCGACGGAGATGAGATTATTTCCTGAATTATTCTGTTGTCTTTCTGTTGCTTTTCTATTCGCATTCGAATTCTCCTCCCAAATTAAAACGTTCCCAGCTTCAGCTCATGTCACTATGACGTGACGACACTCGAAGACAAAAACAAGCGTCATCACATCACTGGGAATCGCTACTGTGGCATCAATCAGTCACACTATTTATTTTACAGTTTAAAAAAAATATGTCATTCACTGTTCGTTACGCCGTGCATCACATCACCGAGATAGATGGAAGGATACCCCTTTCCAATGCCAATATTGTTCCTCATTTCTTGCAACTTCCGAGTTCCAACATCCAACTTGGCTTCCAAGTTTATCATTATCATTATCATATACTCAATATACTACAAAAATATATTAGATTTAAAGATTTTGTTTTCTATTCCAATGTACTTCTTAAGCATTTATATTATTCCAAAATATAAGAGTTTATGTTCGTTCTTTCAAGTATGCATGATCGACAATCAACACAAGGCGGATCCGAAACT
>JAANSM010005139.1:0-10442 GCA_036850725.1 Orchesella villosa | reverse complement strand
TTTATGAAATGGATTTTGTGCCATTCTTGATGTAATTGCTAAAAGATTTGGGCTAATATGTAAGTTAGCATTGAAAGAAGACAAATGTGCTGGTGTAATTTTCTTTAGATGGGATACAATTAAAAGCATATCCCATTTATATGTGAAGTTTCGTATGCCGGATAATTAAATTAATCTTGAACTTGAACTACATATTATCGCCGGTACCACCACTACAGTGAAGTTAGAACTTGGTTAAGTATCGAGAGTGTTTTCCAAGCCCAGATGACTGACATTTTCAGCCACAAAACACTTAAAATGCACCCCCTTCCAGAAATTATTACTCTACGAACTACTTCTTAGATATTTGAGGCATCAAAAACATGTTTAAGAGAATTTCGGACATGTTGAACAGGGGAGACCCTGTCGCTAGTCATTTCCCCCATGTTAATCTCCATAAGAAAAACGGAAAATTTTCGAAAGTGGACTTGGAAAATCAAAATGTACTGTAACTTGGAAACAATTGGCCATGGAGTAAAATCCTTTTGCATGCATTCATGCTTCACAAATACCTACTTGCAGTATGTATGGTACTCAAGTAGGTACCTACCTACTTGAGTTGCAGCCTTGGTAGTTCCCGTGTGAATTAGACCGTTAAAGAATTTAGAATTGGGTTGTCATTTCATTTTAATGTGAATAAGAGTCTAACTAACGTGTATGTGAAGGTATATTTGCACTACTATAACTCGATGTGTCTTACGCAAACCAGCAATGCCATAAAAACCCAATTTTTACAGCATATTTAACAGCATATTTTAGTCATTTTAAGAGCATACGAGCATGCATATTTTGCCATTTTATACAGCATATTTATCCGGGCCCTAGTCATAACCATTCACGCCACGCACTCATGACACGACAACAAAAAAATGTAATAGGGAAACAAGATATAATTGGCAATAAAATTATTACAAGCTATTATCAACCATAAAACATTCAAATGCTTTAAAAAATTAAGCTACAGTCATAAATTGTTGGTTTATCCATTTTATAAAATCTATACTACACCAGACTAACCGGCTTTATTCCCATTTTGATGTATAAAATTATAAAAATTAAAACAAATAGCAATAATAAAAGTACAAGAAATCAAACCTGAGTCTGCTATAAGGCAATACGTATTTCCAGATTCTATTCTAATGAGGCTATAATGCACAATTTTCACAAGTCTACATTTTTATCATGTGTAAAACTCAGACATGTTAAGTAGATATTAATTAATATGAACTGGATCCATTATTATTCGGATTTTAACGTGTAAAATCCACCCCAGTTCTCATGGCTTTTAATGGATAAATTGGATAATATACCAAAATGGTATACATATAACACTATGTATATGTATATAAGGCACTAATATTGAATATAAGGTATATTAGTAGAAATTTTTCGGCTAACGAGGTGGTATTGAATTGTTTAATAACTCAATAATAATAAGGTATATTATCCATTATTATCCATATCCGTTAAAAACCGTTAATATCCGGATTAAATGGCTTAAAATATATTATCCACGGACTTTTAACATCATGTGTAAAACTATTTGAAAAAATATTGAGAAACAGCGAATTAATGGTCAGTCCTCGGTATACCCTTGTGTACAATGTACAACACTATGTTATGGCGTATGCCGTATGAATTTTGCATTGCAACTATGAGATTGCATTTTTGTTAGTAATTAGGTATCAATATGTTGCGTGATTCTCATGATGGATTGGTATAATTGTATGTAAGTTACAGGAAAAGTTGTATTAAATACCCATATCATATAACAACATCCCTTATTGCAGCATTCACCTGCCCAAATAATAATATTCATGTTCATTAATCCAAACTATGTAATTAGGAAGCAGCTGAAAGAAAATGTGTTCAACATAAAAGCAGAACATTATTTATTTTATTGCTTTTACGATCCCACAAACTGGCTCACACACTTGTATGTATATACATTTTGTATTCCGACTTATTACGAATAATTGTGAGTTTTTGCTATCAAATTTGTAGGTTCTTATTGTTAGAAAGGATGATGATGCTGCTCCTGATAATTTAATGGTTTACGATCTTTTACGACAGAAAAATACATGGAAAACAAAATATAATGATTTTGGGTAAATCCAAATTAAAATAGTAATGCCCAGTTTCAATTTCTGAGGTAATCACCCACCCGAGAAAAATCTCCAAAAACATTTCAAAACAACAAAGACTTTTGCTGAAATTATTTTGAATCACAAAATGCTTATCAAGTTACTCACTGGAGCAAATCTGACGATGATAGCGAGATTTCGTACTGGCGTTGAAGCTGTATCAAAAAGCTGTACAAAAAATCGCAGTTCATTTCAACCCAAACACTACTCACTTATTTTATGGCAATCAATGGGAAGAAATGATATACTTCCAACACGTAACACACAACATCATCATTCTGAATGAGTTTACTATGACAATGAGTTTTTTAAGGTGGTGTTTTTTTGGCTTCGAAAAAGTATATAAAAACAGGTTTGCAACAATCCATCCCAATTAAAACTATTATAATCTTATGAATAAATACCCTTTTGAGTAGGTTAGCTACAGTGATGTGAAGATTCCGATTCGCATCATAAAATAATTTACATTGCCTTTTACATCAGTTGTGTTCCCATCACGTTGCTTCGTGCTTCTTTTTGCCTTTCGCAATATTTTTTGCATGAAACCAGTACCAGCACCAGACCATGTTACGATTACGCTCATTCCTGTTCTCTACAAATAGATTTTAACTAAGATTGTATTGTCTAAGTCAGGAGCCAGGGAGATAGGGTATTCTCGTTGGATTTTTTCTTCTTCGTTGAGCTTCTTTCTTACATGAGAGTCAGAGATATATGCAGGATGATAACGATGAACGAGTTTCTATGAAACTAGATTTTTGGAGAGAATATTCTTGTCCAAAAGAGATCAGTTCATATTTTAGCTTCAAACATTGCAGTACAGAGTCGTGAAGTTTTATTTTTACTTCGATATTTATTGAATCTTGGACATAGACAAGAAAAGTCAATATGCCGCAAGTTTTTAGAAGTTTATTTCTACTCATAGTTTACCTCATTCTCAAGCAAAGTTGTTACGTGAGTGCCATAAGTGTCGAGAAATACTTGTCTTTGTCCTTGAATGAGAAGGTTGCATTGGAGAAGGTTAGTTTTTAGTCAACAAACACAATAAAAAAGTGAACACAAGAAGGCTCGTCTCACATGTGCGCATAATCTTTGAAAAATTTAATAAAAAGAATCTTGGATTATTTTTTTAATCATTAGTTTCGGACACGAGTTGAACCCATGCTGAACCAGAATTTTATGAAGACGGACGCATATTTAATTCAATTTCTTCGAGGTACGTTTATGAATTTACAGAGATTCCAGAAAATATTAACAAAACAGAATCTTCAAACTAAAACATGAACTTCATAACAGCTCGGCATTTTGACGGTGATGATGCAGAAAAGATGATTCGTGAAGTAAGAAATATAATTATAAAGCGACTTCAATTTGTATAAAGACAAAATAGGATGTTTTTTGTTTCATTTAAATTTATAATATAATTTGTTATCTCAATTAAGATGTTGCAATGGAGAAAAGATAATGCAATTGATAACATGAGATTAGAAAACTGGAGTGACATGGCTCAAGATTTTCACGCTACTATTGATACTTACGACAAAACTGGGCGACCAGGTAAATCCACAACAATCATAAAATTGCATAAAAAATTACATTGTTTTCAAATTATTAAATTGAATTGGGATAGTTTAAGGTTACACTGCGTTTGATTTCAGTTGGCGTGATTGACATCTACGACTGGGACATCCGACAAGCAGTTCTCCAAGGAAATGGGAAGAGACTCCTTCGCTATGTCATCAATTTAGTGGAGAACATCACAACTCAAATGTATGAGCGACAAGAGTTGGGAATGAATGTGACACAAGTAGTCGTTCTTGGTAATGCAGATGGATTCAATGTAATTCAGCACGGGTGTCCCCTCTGTCTTCCACTTTGGATTCAGTTTATCCAAATAATTGAAAGCTACTATCCACAAGCGCTCGATGAGCTAATTATTATTGATGGTGAGCCTTCACAAACGTTCCATTATTTTAATATTTTACCTAAGTTGAAAGTGTGGTTATCGCAATTATTTTTTAATTAAAATTCGCCAATTCCAGCCTCGCCTGCTATCCAAGTAGTGTTGGAAGCAATTCGACCATTTCTCTCGCGTAACACAAGAGACGCTATCAAGATTTTTGGTCCGAATCGCGCCAAATGGATGTCCTATTTGGATAACAAGATAAGCAAAGCCGAAAGAAGACCAAAATATGGAGGCACAAAGCCACCAATTGATTATTAAATGAAATTAAAACTCGTTAAATGGACTGAATTTTGAGAATGGTTTACGACAATGGCCCTTTATTGATCCATTTTTAATTAATAAATGTCAGCATGCATTAAAGGTTTGTGTTGTATATTTGTTTGTGCAAAGTGTAGGTTAGTCTGGTAACGTTTATATTTCTATTAAAAATTTAACATGTTTTCTTTACTGTCTCCTGAATGAATGAAAATTGAAACACTACCGAACCAAATGCTCATATTTTTTCATTGCTGCAGTTCCAAACCAGCTCACCTTGATATTAATTGGAGTGGTGAGACGTGTTTGGTGTGCAGCGTAGCGCAAGACCTTTTTAATTCATAATATTTTCCTAATCTATAGACACTTTTTTCTAAATTTTATTTATTTATGAGTTGTGTCTAAAATTTAAAATCCAGCATATGTAATTATGAACATACGTAGCAAGATAGAATTTTCATATTCAAGTAGCAATTGTGTTTAGTTACCCTTCAGACAAATTTGAATATGTGTGCCAGTAGTGTCAGGAATAAACCATGAGTGAAAATATTCCATTGGAGTAAAGGTAGTGTATTCAGTGAAACCACGAGCAAACCAGGATAATTTTCCATAGATTCTGGAAAACATGAGATTTGGGAACGACCCAATTTTTTTTTATCGTGCTATAGTTTTCTAAATTGGTTTAGCGGTTCAGCCTTTATCTTGTTTGAAAGAGGAACACGTATGAGTAGTGCTATATATTTCATTCCATTCCATCTGAGGCTGTGTATCAATCTTCTCTACTGGATCTGGTTTCGGTTGGGTTGGCATCGTATCATGCTTCTTGCAGTCTTATCTTGTGACGTCAAGTGTGATGCTCATTTTACTATAAAATTCACGTGGCTCGTAAAGATGTTAGCGTTATGGATTCTTGCCGGCGTTTGGTGCTTTGTATGTGTCATTTATTTTTAAATATATTTAGTCACATCGGTGAATATTTCAGTTCGGTTTATTGAGACAGAGCTCCGGGAGCTTGTGGGGAAAAAATGTTTTAAAGGAAGTTTGTTAGACTATATAAGGTATATGTGAAGGGCGCATTTCCATTCCATCATGTGAATATCAAAACGTTTCTTCGATTACTAAATAAAACTGTGGATAAAGCGATTAATATAATTGCATGGTAAAATGTTTTGTCCCGTCAATAAAAATAAAGTTGATAATTGATTGATTGATAGTTTATTAAAATCTTGTAGATTTCATTGGGTCTAGGAATGATTTTTGGATGAGGGTCCGACGAAGAGAGTTTAGGCGAAATATTTTGTGGAAAGTTTTGATTTGCCGAAAAACTAATTTTTTGTCGAGTGAAAAATTATACGAGGAAGTATGTTAGCCGAAAGGTTGTAAATGCCGAAGATCATTGTCATGTATCATGTCCATCGATGGAAACGATAGGATAAATGTTTTACGATAACAAGGTGCACACAATGATTACACGCGGTGAAAAAGCGACATATTCTCAATTCGCTAAACGGGATGGGAATCAAAGTTAATGTTTATGCAGTAACAAAGACAAAACAACATAGCTGTTTGGTTGTTTCTTCTTTCCTCAGAGTAAGTTATTTCCAAATATTTTATTTCATATGTTTACATATTAAAAGATTTGTATATTTAATATAAGTTATTGTTTTACATCATAAACCTGAGATAGAAAAGTTGACAGGTAGATAGAGTAAGAAATGTTAAATTAAACATCAAATTTATTTCAAAGTTGCTATTTAAGCATTGCTCAAACATGTTCTCAACATTTCAGGTTTCGTTTCGTCAGCAGGCCTATTGCAGATTAAAGGCTACCCGATATTGAAGCTAGCGGAGTTAAACAATTCAATACACATTTATTTTATTTATCATAAACCCATAAATTGTGCTGCTGTGTTAGTCAGTTGGGGCAGATATGTAGCCTAAATTAGTTATAAACTGGATTTTTATATAGTAACCAGCTCGTTTCCAATTCTCCTATATTTGTAATTGATTTTACGTGCATTGTTTGTTGATAAGTGAGTGTTTGAAATATCCAAAAAATATTCATGTAATGCTGTTCTCTTGAAGCAAGCGTCGATCTTACAATTAACTCTATCAACAATGCATTATTGTTAGTTGTTGTTACTAATTCCTAAGAGTTTTCCGATTCTATGCTACGTTGTCAGCTTTATTCATTCTCCAAATCTTCTGGAAACAGGACATGCGCAAATTGACCTTTTTACGCTTTCCAACCCAACTTGCAATGATGTTAGGACCGTTACTTTAGTGATATTAAGTCTATTTTTCACAATTTCTACCACTACCAACAAGATGCTTGATAATAATAGAATAAGTACCAGAATTATAAATGACCCTATTTCTTGAACACGAATTAATCCTGGCCCCAATGTCGGTTTCTGAATAAGACTTTCTCCAAGCCAAATACCCTTTTTCTTAAGCAGCCGCTCATAACTGATTTGTTGTAACGTCTGAAACCATTCTTCCCAATCATTCCACTGTTGCTGCAAACCAGCTGATTGCATGTAGTGAATCGATTTTTCTATCCAATGTTTATTTTTAGCATTTACTACCCAATAATACTGACTTTTTCCGATTTCGTCAGGAATACTGTGACAATTGTAGTCAGCACAACCAGTCTCTTCTCGAGTCTGCTCAGTTGTGTCTGTGAGAGAATACTGAAGGTATATGGTATTAGTTAATGATGCATACTTTGCCGTTCCATTGGTCCCAACAAGGAGCTTTACCATGGTATCATTGTTTTTATCAAAATCATCATATTTACTACCGACCACGTACCAACTTTTGTTAAATGCTGCTTCCATTTGCCTCACTTTAAAGTCGTATAGAAATTTTTCGATGTCATCCTCTTCATATATTAATATTTTATACCCTTTACTGATAAGCTCATTTAATGATCCTATTGTTTTGGGGGGTAGTTGGACAATAGCTAAACTAGTTATCTGGTTCTCATAAAAGCTACAAAGAAAAAAACCAAGAAAAACTCCAAAAATCAGCAGCTTTTTGTTCACGATTTTAGTATACTGCCGCAACACAACCCCAATTGTTCCAATAACTACTAACAAGGATTCTAATATTGACTTGGAAACTAGAATTGAACCGAGGAACGGGATTCCCAGCAATGTCAGCAAACATAATATCCAAACCGTAGTTGTAAATGGATCTATCCAGTGTGAAATATGTATTCCATTTACTGCCCTTGATTGGTCTTTAGCACAATAGTAGACTCTAGTGCTATACTCCATTTCGTATATAAGATAGTACACAAAATTAATATGTTTTTCAAAGAATAGACGCTTTGGTGACTCAATGTATGGTGCAGAATCCTTCTGGAAAGCCTTTTCTTGTAATAACACTCGAGGATTGAAAATTTTAGCAGTAAAATTATGTAACGTTGACAGATACACTATAATCATAGGTTTGGAGTCACAATACGGTGTAATTTGTCGGGGTACTAACTTTAAGCAGAATTCATTTAAATTGGGCGGTATATATGACCTAAGAGAGTACAGTAAAATTGAAATGGACAGCGAATTTGCATTGTATATTTGAATTTTATGTAAATCAATTGGTGGTAGTATTTGTCCAAGTTCTTGCCAATAAGGCATTCGTTGCGGACAGAAATTATAGCACAGATAAAGCATGTAAGGTTCAACATATTTGTAACCATCGGACCGTTCCATTTCTTTGAATGCTAAGAACATCATATTGGATGGTAGCTCTTGAATGTAGAGGTTTGGATAATACTTGTTGTTTAATAAATTAGCATTATCTACTAGCAAAAACAACGAATGTGGGGACCCATAAAAGTTTACACCGAAAACTTCGTGCACTACCATGTCAATGTATTCGTCATCAACCTTGTCATTAATCAATGGACCTTTGTGAACAGGTAAGATCATTATAGCTACAATTTCTGCAAAACGAGAGACACTTCTAGAAATTTGAAAACCATAGTCATGTTTTAGAATGACAATTTGTATGCAAATTGGCAATATATTTGTGAAAGGCTTCCTAGAACCAACATAATTTTCATGTAACTTTTCAATGAGTGCTAATTCCATAGATCCATGAATGTATACGTTGACACATTGTTTAAAATTTTGATTATGTAATACTCTCTCAATCAACTGAAGCCCAAATAATTGTGTGACTGGTAACATTCCGAATAAAATAATCATAATTAACGCACTAATTGCTGAACACCCGAAATTGAAATAGTTTTTCATTGTAATCCGTATTCTTAAACTATTTATATTATACCCTTACATGTATATTTCGATACACGTAAGAATGAAAGAATAAAACTAAGTTGCGTGAAGTAATAATTATTGCTCGTGTTAATTCGAAATTATATACTTGTACAAAACACAGTTTTAGCAGTTAACAGGAAAAAATCAAGATTTTAAGGGGTTTCTTCGACGTATCTAAAAATTGAATACAAAGTGAAGGATATACAAATATATATTGTGCAATTGTACAAAATGGATGACTATAAAGCGTTTTTCAGATGAGTATAATACAATTGTAAAGCATATATATCTGAATTAGACGTATTGCAGAATTTCTGATTTGCTTACCTTTGAGTGGCGTTGTTAACCTGTTAAGAACTGTTAGGTTAAGAATTCTGTACAAATATCTTGCTTGGAAGGAATGTTTTGCTTACAAATACTTTATGATGACTTCAAGCTGTAAATATATTAGCGAAATATAGGCTCGATCCCAAGACTTCAAACTGGAACGTAGTAATACCAACCATGTGAATTTTCAAAATTTTTACTTGAAAAGGAGAGGACTTATACTGATTCGACGTGTTTCAGAATTGAAGTGAAGTCGTTTGAGACATTCGAACAATGAGACAATGCGAAATGAATATTTTTTCCGGCGCCATCAAACCAATTTATCCTCTATAATGAGCTTTAAGAAATTGTTTTTATTTTAATTTCGAACAGCACGAACTATGCTAAGCCAAAACCTCATTTATAACATGTTGAATAGCCAAGTTTGAAAACAAATAATTTTAGTGGCATATTTTCATAACGAAAGCATGGTATACAAATGCGTTGTAAAGGAATTTAGCTTTTTGTTTTGCTGCGAGAACGTCAGATATTTGTAATTATAATTTTGTGATAGATATTCCTTTTATATTAAGCATTTGCTTATTACCACGCGCTTACATATGTCCCTGGTATTGCCTAAACGAGTCTCTAAGGTAGGAAACGAATTGAGCAAAATATGCTTTCGTTGGCGCCAATTTACCTAAAATCAAATGAATTTTGGTTAAACGAATGTCGAAAAGTATTGACATGTTCTTTTCAACCACTATTTATTTAGCATTTACACATACTCTCCTGTCCGTATCAAAATACTCACTTGCTAGTTGGGTTCCTTATTTAATTGTTTTATTCGCTTGGCTTTTTGCGAATTCTAGCATATCTCGACTCCCTCTACCTTTTTAGCTAAAATACGATATGGTAATTTTTTTGACGTTTGGTCCCTTTTACCCACTATTTAAATATAAAATTAGATTACAAAGGTTAGTATGTAAAGTTATGATAGAGCTCGTGTAAGAAAGGTCTGTTTTCAGATTCTTTTTCTCTTTTCATACTTCCGTGTTAGATTCTTAGTCGGCACATTCTCTCTTTTCCTTAGATATTTCTGTAGACAAAACTATGTCATATTACTTTTATTTCCGTTAATTCATGACCTCATAAATGTCTATATATACATGCTGATCATTATGATTAAAAGTTAGCCTCCTTCCAGAAGATACGACGTGATGATCTCTTTACAATTTGCTTAACCGCTTAACTACATGTATTGTGTTCTACAATAAATGTAGTTAATCCACCATGGGCCACCTAGACGAATAATTGAGTATTTTTGTTGGATATATACAATTCTCACTTTCCTTTTTGAAAATACTGTAAGGGATTGGTATCTTTACTGTAGTATAGTGCCTTGTGCACCCAAATAATGACAAATGTATATTATGCATATTGTAA
>JAANSM010005138.1:0-10443 GCA_036850725.1 Orchesella villosa | reverse complement strand
CTTGATAAAGTGTACACAAAATATTTGTATATGTTTCTACTCTTTATTTCTGGTTGCGTCAAAGAAAATTGAGACCAAGATTTGTATAAGGGTTTTGGACAGTTTAGTCCTCGAAAGTAGTAATGATGTAGCCATCGAAGGTCATTAGTTATTGTACTCATGTTGAGATGAGATACTAAAAAATGTTATGATTTCCAAAGAAAAGTTTTAATGTGGATATTATCCTCCTTCTGTTGTGTACACCTTTGACTTTAACTTCACACTGATAATAATGAACGAATGAATTTAATAAGGTAGCCTTGAAAGAAGTTTCGAGCTGACAAATCAATAAGAACAGCAATGTAATAATGATGTATGCTGCTCATGAAATTTTGAGTTGCCAATTTTGTCATTAATATGTTGAAAACCTTAGCAGCTACGGTTTGATGCCATGCGGTACGATGTACGATGGTATTCAGCAAAATACTTCACCGAGTTTGAGGCAACTATCAAAGCAATCAATATTTATTACCGGAATACTGAATTATTTAACTTGATTTGATGCATATAAAAGATTTAATGAAAACCATAAAAAAATGGAAGCATTCAAATTGATATAAATGCTAAATTCCAAATTCTTTAAGAAATGCACATTGTCAACTACGTAGTTTCTTCGGTAATACCTACCTGTACTAGCAGATGCAAATGCTGAAATTGAAATATAATTTGTTTGTGCTCAATTAAGGTAGGGTTTATAACCCTGCGCTCAATTCATATTGTTAAGTTTGGAAAAAGTTGCGAAATAGTTGGTGCTACACTTATTATGATGCAGAAGAAAAGCTCAGATGACTTGTAACTTATCCTTTTTACATTACAAAACATTATCTGTATCCAGCCATTAGAAGAAATTTGACATTCTCAGCTTCATCTCATCAGTTGTTCCTCAACACTGCCTTTAATTCACAAACCTACATTTCTTCTCTCTCAACATTTCCCCATTTCTCTCCTCAAAACGGCTTCGATTCTTCTCTCTCTCTCTCCCAAGGAAAAAGAAGGAATAAGAATAATTGACGCTGTCTTCATTGAAGAGCAAAGTTCATTTGTCTCCTCTTGTTCAACTACGTGTTTTTTCGGGCTAGACCAGGCTCCCGTACTTAACACTATCGGAACAACGTCAAACTTGTTTTTTTCTCTTCTTTTCTCGCTCTACTATAGCTATCCATCCTCCATCCCATCTTCTTAAAGGAGTGAGTCAAGTCAAGTAGTCCTTCATTCTTACCAAACTCTCTTCTCTTCTAAAGCCCCTCTCTCTCTTCTCTTCTTCTTCTTTTCCCGTCAAAACATATGTCTTATGTCGAAATCCACTCTGCCCTCTTCGTTATCCTGCTCAATGTATTCTCTATCTTGTTCCTCATTTATTTCCGTCTCGGCACACACACAAACCTCATCATTTTCCTGTCAAAGTTCACTAACTTGCTTTCTTCCTTTCGGGTTCTTTGGATCTATATGTATATATCTACAATGTATTTTTTCCGCTTCTCATCCAAACCTTCTTTATTCTCTTTCCTTCTCTCTCCACGATCAATTACCATTAGTCTTTTCTTCCTCTTAAGCGACAGACAGAGAGAAAAGCCTTTTTCCACTCATGTCTTTTTAGCTCCGCTCACATTTTTCATCCTGCTAAAAATGCCATTCAAATCAAAATGAACCCCATTGCAAGACCTCTCTCTCTCCTCTCTTTTATATTAATTTTTCAATCTCCTTCAATGAGACTGCAACCTTTATTTACTTTAATTTTCCTTTTACATTCTTATCATCATCATTAAGATTACAAACTGCGCGATGAGCATTAGCCTTAATTGCCATTTCAATTAAATTATTTCCTAAGAAAAAATCTGATGCAATAGCCATAGCCCTAGAATACCAGGCTTTCCGGCGGAACCACAAAGTCACGTTCCGATTCGCATCCTGAGCCATCCCCCTCAGTCCCAGTTGAGGTCTTGTGAGAACATCCGAAGCTGTGGCTGTCAACTCTGTCATCAAAGTCCAGAAGCGGCCGCGACACCCAAAAACTTGCAAGTCTTCCCCGAGAAACTTTTCCAGTTGGCTAATATTGTTTGTATTTGCCCAAGACTAGGAAAAAAAAAATAATGATGACCTCATCTCATTTTATCTCCCTCTCCAAAATCCAAATGATTAATTGTTTTTTTGTATTTATTGAATATTTTTTATATTAGGAAAAAATCAATGTACATGTTGAAATGGTGGCCAAAGAAATGAATACTGTTTCCGTATGAGAGGTTCCGGATACGTCACAAAAACCGTTCTGCTCCCGTTCCCACCATTCCAGAGCTGATTCGGAGTGAGCATTCCAACTGGTTGATTGTAGGGAACGAGAAACGAGCCTAAATAGCTGTCAACCAAGTGAATTAGCTGAGTATGTATTTCTGGACGATTGATTCCTGAGTGGAAGCGATGAAAGTCGACAAATACAATTTCCTTTCTCCCCGTTTCCCCCACAAACCGCTGCACATCCGACAATAAGCTTGTCAGTGGGATTTGTGGGAGAAGCTCGTGGCTCACCCAAAAATTTATGGGAAGGATGGAATGGTAGCTCACACGCACGTCTAGATACCGAATCCCATGCATTAGCTGGTCGTAAATGGACTCCTCTTGTCTGTGTGGATGAAGGAAAGAGACGTGTGCACGTTCCATAAAAAATATTTATGTATATATAGATAAATATTATAAATCATTTGATATTTTGTTGAGATAAAATGAGATGATGATGTAAAGTATATTTATGTAGTATTTAATATGAAAATATATATATTATTTTTTTGTTACGTGATTTCATATGCGGACAACGGATTAATTTCAGAGACAACCCCTTTGTACTTTTCCCAAGAGCCGGAATTGTGAGTGCCTGGAATAATGAGGGAAGTCACTGGCAAATCCCCTATTGTCTCTCCAAGCTCAGCCATCCAGAAGGGATGGAGTTTGAGACAGTTGCTTTTCAGCACCTTCGTTGTTGTCGTCCCATTGTCTGCTGTGGTGGTGACGCGGATGTATGCAATCCAATAGCCGAGGAAACAAGGATCTTTCATCCCAGGGGATAAATCATCTCGTCGCTCGTACCTCACTGTTGTTTTGTAGTAGCCAAGAGTAAGCCTGGGAAAGTGAGGTTACTGGACACTTGTGCTTTTCTGGGGGTGGTGGAGGTGGTTGAGGGGAGAAAGGTGAGGTGGGATCCCAGGAGAATAGACCGACGTAGTCGGAATCATGAGTAGAAGTAGAGTAGAGCTTGTCAAAGTTTATCCAGTTGAGCTCTAGACGACGATCGCATTGGGTTTCTTGGAACCATGTCCAGGGCTTGTACCATGAGCGGAAATCGCAGTCTGGCTCGGAGGAAACGGTGAGGAAAACGTCGGGGTTGTCGAAAATACCTGGAGGAGAAATGATATAGATTTATATACTTTTAGGGAAAAATTTAAGAATGGATTTGTTAATTACCGGATGAGTTGACTGAAGATAAGGCTATGCAAATTGAGATAATACTCAAAATATTTTCCATTATTATCGCGGAACTTTTTTAATTAAAATTTATCTACTGCATATATTATTCATAAACATTTGCGAAGAAACGAAATCTGCTTCTAAGTTCCTCAAAACACTTGCAGTTTCTGTTGCCAAAATACCTTTAGAAATATTTTTTTGCCTTCCTCTTTCGACACAGATGCATGGTTCCATTTTACTTGTTGGGTGAGGTTGGTTAGGTACATTCAACTTTTTACTTGACTCTTTTTTTGTCATCCTCTTTCTTTTTTCTCGTGATTCTCCTTATTTCTATTCAAGTCACATGTCTCACAAAGGAGTTACATAATTGCAGCAAATTAGACGCTAAAAAGAACATTTTTTGCTATGGTCGATGCTGTCTAATGCATGTAAATAAATGCATTTCATGTTTTTACGTGTCTTCTTACATTTCCTTACCCAACAACTGAAACGAACTGACACGAGTATGAGTGCTGTATCATATTTTCTTAAAAGTTCCATAAAGGCCAAGCCAAGTAGTCGTGGTAAGGATGGGATTGGATTCTACAACAATGTAAAATGTAGTTTCAGTACACTTTTGTAAAGCGAAACGCTTAACCTTACCTGAAGTGTTAGATAGTATAATTTTCTTCACATAAAATGTGGCACGAATTTCAACGCCAACAAATGTAAGATAGAACTCTACAATTATTAATATGCAATCAGATTAATCAAAATACGAGAAGGGTAGAAACGCTGCAATGGACCTGCCGATATCAACAAATCATTAAAAGTTTGTTTCACCGGATTTTTTGATCACACACGCGTTTGATTTTCAACCTAATAATCATCACCGCAATAGCACACGATACAGCAATACCACCATATCATATCATGCACCTCATTGTTGACGTTTGACTCAACTCCAGCGAGCTCATTTAAACCCAAGAGAAGGTGACGCATAATAACCCTCGTTGTCACATCTCTCACATCATTTATTTTTTTCTTTCTTTTTGTCACACATGTCATCCACAATGAGCCTCGCGATGGAGCACTATTATTATGTTGATTATGATTATCAACCATGTTTTTATTGCAACAAGAGCATACAAATGGGGTATAATATATTACACACGGGATACATTTAATATAAATATGAGTAGAGAGAGAGAGAGGTGATCTCTTCTCATCTCATATTGTTCCAGGAGGAGAGGAGAGGGAATGCATAATAAATGGGATGAGGTCACAGCAATTCACATGCATAATGGTAATGATGAGAGGGTATCCATACTACTCACTACACACGCAGCAATTCATAATGCTTTACATTTTTTATGCGTTCCCTTCATATCCTCCAAACTACTTTACATGATGTATACTAACAATGGGAATGGTTTGGTTAGAAAGCATCATAGTCATCAAGAACATGAGGAAGGAGCAGTAAAAGTAATATATTATTCTGCATCATTGTCATCATCATCAACATGATCTCGTCTGGAAAAAGCTTCTCGTTTACAATTTTCCTTTTTTGCATACACACATATAACCTCAGTATTAAGTATGAAGGTACAATAAGACTGACAATAACAAAATTGTCTACTCTTCTCCTGCATCACATCCACATCATCGTCGTCCTCATGATCATCATCAACTCGTAGTAAAAAAAGAGGAATAGAGTAGAGAAGGGAAATAGAAGTGTATATATAGTGGATAGAACATGACACCATGGGGTGTGAAAGATGTGTGTCCCATCAAAATGACAACTGCAGATGTTCTCTGTACAATTGTGAATGGAGAGGAGAAGCACACGGGGGAAACGGAGGAAAAATAGGCTCCATTGTTCACAAGTGACACTGAATTATGAGGAACCCCGTGGGCTCATTGTTGTGAGTCCTTCATCCATTTTATCCCCACCATCATTATTACACTCCTTTCATTACCGCATACATCCTACTCTCCTCCTTCTTTCCTTCGAAATATTCTACATTTTTTAAACTGATGGAGAGAGACAGAGGCAGGCACAAAAGACAACTAAGTTGTGATGGCATATTGAGCATAAGTCTTGGTTTAAAAAAATATATATATGGCATGTGTGGACGTGGACGAGAATATCTGCTGGAAGAAAGCTGTTTAAATTATCATCTTAAATATGTTTGTCCTGAATTTATTATTAGCACATGTGCCACAACGTTGGAGATTTACCTGCTGGAGTAATATTTTATAAATTGACAAAATAAAATACAATTAGCATTGAAACCTAGCCAAGCAAATTTCAAAACTCGATTAAAAATTCTAAGTAAATTCTTTCTCTAACGCCATTTTGCAGAGCAGTTAATTTTAAATAATGCTACTCTAAATACATTCTATCCATATATTAAATGCTTACGTAACGCAAAACATCTCCAGAAGTAAGACAGCAGCAGTTCTCATTTTTCTTCAAGTCTTTTTTTTCAAAAGCACTTTATCTTCTTCGCTTGTCTGTCTGTTCTGTTGCTGCATACACACCCCATCTCTTCTTTCCCCCACTTGTGACATCACAACTTCCTCTCTTCTTCAACAACACTTTTACATAATAGAATAAGCTTACGTTACCTATATATAAGAACTTTACTACTTAAAGTACAAACAGAATGAATTGTGGGATGAAAATGAATGGGATGCATCTAGACTCGCTTAAACGTGTTGTGTGTGTGTATTGTGTATGCTAGTGATTTTCTATGATAAGTCTCTACTTACTAAGGTATATATTTGTTATCCGTCAACAGTGCCAGAGTACTCAAGAGAGAAGAATAAAAACTTCAATTATCTCCGACCTCCTGTGGCCTCCGTGGACGTGCTTCCATTTTACTTGTATGAATGCCGACATCATGTCAACTATTTTTTTTTCTCGTATCTTGGAGAGTTGGATAGTAGGAGAAGGAGAGCATCACATCAACTCAAACTCAAATTCAACTAACAAAGCAATGTACAATGTACAACTGTGTGTGTGTCTCCATCCGTCGTGATTTTCAATCTTTCATGGGTTCAAGCTTAAACACGATTGCGGTGCGGTGGGATGGGATGTGATGAGGTGGTGGTTGGTATTTTGTAGAGAGAGATATGTACTTAAAATGTGTCCGTTTTTTACCTTAATCATTATCATCATCATCATCATCCTTCACGTAATTTAGAACAATACGCATACGTTTCCTCACGAAATTGTATTAGTTTACTTGTCTCCCAATATGAAATATTTGACTGTGGACTTTTTGAGTCCATTTATGGAAGTAAATAAAGGAGAGAAACATGAGAATAAAAGGTTTATTTTTTGCTGCTGCAGCAGCAGCAGCTCTCATCTCAGTGTTGTTATTGTTGTTGATGATGATGATGATGATGATGATGCATTCATTTTGAAAAGACAAAGTAGATAATCTCATTGCATTACACATTTTATTTTTTCTCTTGCAAACGTAACGAGCGAGCTTAACAACAAGACAACATAACATAACCATACATCACTTTACTTTTTTTGTCTTTGTGATCTGATCCGCCCCAGCAGGCCCTTGTCCATTTTAGACATTATTATGAGAGCCATAAATCTCCCAAGGTCTTTTTTCTTTCTCTTTGAGATTTTTAGTGCGCAGTATGCAAGATAAAAAGGGTAGTTCAGATGAAGGAGAAAAACAGATTTGTTCATTGAATGGCTACATTTCATATGTCATGATGATGGTTTGAAATAAATACCACACGGCCAGGCCACAGACAGAGGGATGCGCAGGCAGTCTTGACTGTTCACTGTTTTAATGTTCCTATTATCCTATTCAGTTAGAAAAACGGAGAGTTCTTTTGAAACCGGTGGTGGTGAATGTAGATATATGGAAGAGGTATATGGAATGAAATGGATGAGTAGCACTATGGTCAGAGCTCGTATATCACTCTGGTGTGTGCATTATCATTGAAATTTATGAGGTATGAATGGAGATGATATTATACTATATGGAGGATATGATATATTATGGAAAGGAGTTTTATGAGGAAGAAAAAGCGTGCGCTGTGTTCATGGAATAATAATTTTCTCTTGCTGGGTTTCTGAAATTGGACCGACATGTACTAAATGCGTGTAATGCGTGGTTGTACAGTCACACGTAAACGTTTCTTTTTAGTGGTGCACTGACTACTTCAAAATCCTAATTATACCTGATCTCTCCGGAAAATATTTATAAATGTACAATATTATGTGTCTGCTTTAAAATTGTACATAAAATTAAAAATAGTTTTCATTCAAAAATCCAAAAATACTTTATAAATGGTTACCATTTTAATTATCTCGTAAAAATCTTCGATTCTTTAAATTCAAGGCAGTATGTTGTTTTCCAAATCCCCGTTAGAAATATATTAACGTGCTTAATGATAATTGAGCAGTCAGTCAAACGCTGCTACCTACTTCATGAAACTTCTGAGATGCTCCATTTAATTATCTACTTTAAAGTAGGTAAGGATAGTTAAATCTAGAAAAAATTACATTGAAGTCGTAGAGAAGAGGTTTAAGTATTCGTTATGAATTTTATGATTAAGCAGTAATAGTAGGAAAATTATGGCAATATAGGACTCAAACTCATTGCTGGAAATTTTATCCGGCGTCATTGCATTAGAGAGGAAGACCAAAGATATTATAAAAGAGGTCAAGCATATGCAAAACCTAAGAGAGTCTAAAAGTTTTTATATACGCTTAATTAACCTCTGACATTAGCTTCCAAGACAGCTTGGAAATGGTTACCTACTTCAGGTGTATCGGCTGGTGGGAGGGGAAGGTTAGCAACATGGACCGCTTCGTTACTTAACCGGTCTTCTCCTCCGCTATATACAATTGCCACCTACTCATACTTGGACCCCCTTCCAATTGTATTTCTAATCACTGACTACTTGCGTCACAAATGGGTTGTTACAATACTTGAAGGACTAAAAACCTTTGTTAGTGCTTAAGTTCTCCTGATTTTAAACTATGGATTAAATAACGCAAGGGTAGGCACATTTAGAAAGAAGGAATGGCATGAAATGACATGACTTTTACTGTACCATTACAAATTTAAAGCCTTTCAGTAATGATTCATTCCTTATCATATATATCATCATGATTATTATTCATGTGTGGAAGATTCTAGTAGGTATTGCGTTGATAAATAATCAAATTCATCTGCATATTTTTGCTTTGTGTTTGAATAGGATGCATATAGTATCGAGTTTGCGTTTTCTTTGTCTTCTTTCTGTTCGGTTCTTGACACGTTGGTTCATGAACACATTTTATGCAAATGAAATTTGTTCGATTTCGAGTTCGATGTATTTGATGATTGTATATTATGTCTATTGCAGAGATGCGAGATAGTTCGCTTGTTCTTTCCCCTCGGACATCGGAGAAACTTGATTTAGTGAGAATAGAAGTGTGTAAAGAGTATTTGAGAGTATTTAATTCAGTTCTGACAGTCGTGCATGTTAGTTGGTTTTGACAAAAATCTCCCGTCTTCAGTCTTCAATTAGGTAGACATTCAGCAGTGTTACCATACTTGGTTATTCAACAGTTGACAGTGTCAACTGCTTCCATCCAGTCACCAGTCACCAATCAAAACTCTCTTTCATTAACATCGTCAATATCATCATCATCTTCAAAAATATCAATCGTCAAAGACCCAAGAAGGAGGTAAGGCATCTTAATTATCGATTAGTTCGTAAAAGTGTCATTGTTCAATTTGAAGGTAATTTTATTTGAAGCGTGGTGCACTATCTTGAATTTGTGAGGATATTAACGATGTGATGATCATATTTTAGTGTCAGTCATCTGATATGTGATTGTGTATTATATTTCACTAATTAATTTGATTTTTTATGAATGTGTTTGTTCGCAGGAAGGAGGATACCGTGTCGATTGCATACGTTGTTTGACTGTTTGGGACCAAACGTGGTTGAAATGGGTGACTATCCGAAATGCATGAAGTGCAATCTACTCGGTCATCGAGGCAGAGACTGCACCATAAGCCGTGAGANGGTTGAAATGGGTGACTATCCGAAATGCATGAAGTGCAATCTACTCGGTCATCGAGGCAGAGACTGCACCATAAGCCGTGAGACTGCAAATTGGATACGATGGAACGTAGTATACCCGCCCGGGTCTCCTCAAAGACAAAGAAGAATTGACAGAGTCAATGCTTTTTTTCAAAAGCAAAGACAAAGACAGCAAGAGAGAGCTGAAGCGCACCAAGCGGCCGCTGTTCAACCGGGCCCGGTCAACCCTCAGTCACAGTAAGTACGATAAACATGGTTTTATAAGTACATAGGTGTTTTTGTCGATCTAGATCTTACTACCTGCATATATATAATTGTTAGTAGCATCTAGATAATGAGGCTGAAATCTTCCTTTAATTTGTAAATTTAGATCCACGGAACTAGTAAAGTCATGGAGAGAAGTAGCAGCATTCAGAAACAGACAAGCTGTGATAGCCCATGAAGCCTACTTCAAGCAGCAACAATTGCAAACCGGACCCGGTACTGTCAAACAATGTTCACAGAAAACCCACCAGTCAAAGCAAGAGGAAACCAGACCTGGCGCTGTAAACCAAGATTCACAAAAGTCATAGGAATATAGTAAGACAAACAAAACACGCATTCAAATGATCGATGTAGTGTTCCGAACGGATTAAAATTAAAATTTTGTGACACCATTCTTTTTTCTGTAAAATCCATTCATAATTTACTGTAGTTTTGTGATTGTAATAAAGAGAACTCTACAGAAAAACTAAAATGAACGAGCAGTTTTTATTTTTATTTATAAGTAAAAAATTATGAAAAATGTTATGCATATAATATTTAAGTTACGTAACACATTGGACATCGCATTACGGTAATAGTTAGCTAGTTTATTGTAGCAATATACACTTTTACTATAACGTGATATTTTTA
>JAANSM010005137.1:0-10443 GCA_036850725.1 Orchesella villosa | reverse complement strand
CGAAACAAACTCTTTTATTTGGGTACTTTAAACATTTTACAAGTGCTATGAAGTAAAGTTTGCCGTACAAAAAGAGGTTAGAACGGGTTCTACTGGTTCTGCCTTTTTTTTTCTTCCTTCAAATTTGGCATGTATGAAATACCTGCATACTAAACATATTTTCAAAAGGAATGGAACACTCAAGTCATGAAATAAGAAAACCGAACCTACTACGCATGCAAAACAGTGATATAAAGGGACGATTATTTTTTTTCTTTAAAATTAAGATAACATCAGTCTTGTTGTCTCTCTTATACAACCCTTATTCATTTCATTTCACCTAATTCTTCACATCTTCCTATTTTCCTTTGTACTTGATATGCTGAGCAAAAAAAAAGAAGTCAACGAAAAACAACTTATAAATCAGAAACACCATTTTTTGATGGGAGTTCAGCCACCTTATTACCTAAAAAGTCACGTATAGAGTTGAGTAATAAGAAAATATTCTTATTTACCCAGTTTTATCGTTTATGGTCATGAATATAAAAACAGCTCTATTGAATAAATGTATACGGTTCAACAATGAAACCGAAAAGGTCATATCAAGAAGCAAAAAGAGATTGAAGGCCATCTTTCTCCGTGTATATACTTTAATGAATATTACAAACTATATGTGTGTCTACAAGTTTTACAAGATATAACGATAGAACTATTACCATGAATGAGTATGATTGTAACCCATTAAAATTATTGGATTATTACAAAAAAAACAAGGTTTAAATGACGTCTTAGCAGAGTCTTGGTAAGAAAAAAAGGGATTTTGAAACAACATTCTTGAACATACATTTGAAGACTTCTTTTTACTTTTCTAAAGGTAAAGATTGTACACACATTACAAAACATCCGTGTCATGCTGGAAGGCTTTCGGTACTTTGTCACAAGTTTGTAGTTTGTCTATATTACTATTCGGGCTTGTTGAACTTCTCCAAAGCTCTGAGAACACCTCGGGCCATTCTCGCTGCGTCCTCAGCTGTAAGATCTTTTAGCTCCCGTAAAGCCCTGGATTTCACTTCAGTTCCATAACGTGAGTAGAGAATGCCACCTCCAACAACAACAAGAGCAAGGGAGCCAACTCCAGCAGCAACATCACCCCATCCATTCCAGTTCAAGATGCTTGAGCTGTTGGGCTGTCCTACGACGGCACCGTTAGGTAGTTCTTTTTGATTTGGGTAGTAGTACACATAGTAGTTCTATACGGAAAGGGAATAAAGTAATTTTGATGGTATGAAAGTGGATGGAAAACAATAAGACATAAAATTCAATTCCATTAACCTTCAAATTTCTCTCCGCACGTCTTTTTAAATGCAATACAACACAGATATATAAGTATATGCTGATTATTAGGCTAGAGTAAATTGAGTTGTGTAGGATAGGATAGGTCATGCTAATGACGACTTTAAAGCACGAAGTAGATAGATAGATAGAGAGAGAGAGAGAAACAAGTGGAATTAGTCTGATTTGAAGAGATCAAAGAAGTCACAAATGCTATGCACACTTTGTACCTCATTAAAGGAATTATCTCATAATGTATCGTAAAACATTGTAATTTGCCAAGAGAAAGGAAACACTTTTGACGCTTGTAATTTAAGCAAAAATTTGGTAGAAGAACAGAGGTTTTGTACCTCATTAAAGGCATTATCTCATAATGTATCGTAAAACATTGTAATTTGCCAAGAGAAAGGAAACACTTTTGACGCTTGTAATTTAAGCAAAAATTTGGTAGAAGAACAGAGGCTCAGGTCAAAATTTAGCCTCATCATATGCGAAATGTGATTCTTTGGCAGCTGTGTGAGCTAATAGTATTAGAGTTCGGACGAGATGAAATCAGTCATGCACTGCTCACTGCTTTCTAGCACATGCTTTGCAGTCAGTGAGAAAAAGATTAGTGGCATTGTATTTTCAACATTAGCACAATTGGTTGTATCAACAGGAGCATCACAAAATGTTATAATAAGAGGATGAGGAGGGACTGGGGGAAGATTGAGTAGATTGCTACTGATCCGATTATGATGACTCGCTTGCCAATAATTTAGATGGGCTTTTACTTTTTTACAACATTGTGCTATACCTCCTCACACACGAATCAAATCCAACCCAAACATAATCAAAGTCAAATGTTATTATTGTACCTGTGCAAACATATTATCGAACTCATCGCCTAATGAATCATGAATAATAAAGGTAATTCAACTGTAAACAATTGTGTTATTATACTATTCAGTAAACAATCAATGCCAACTATGAGGGACAGTTTTGTTAAAGGGAAAAATTCTTTGAACTTATGGAAAGTGAGTTCAAAAAAACAAAGCTTAGATGAGGAATGCAAAATTGAAGTAAACAAACAAGCAAAGGTTAGAATGGCAAGGGAAATTTTCACGCATTAAATTAATCTCTCACTATTCTTTTCTTATCATCAATGTGCGTGTATCTGCCAAAATGGCTCGGCATCAAAAGATGTAATTAAGGAAACTAAGCATGTGTACAAAAAAAGTATCCCAAAATCCTCTTTTCCTTTCTATCTACCTGAGAAGGAGTGGATGGATTGACGGCAGTTGACTGTATCATGCTTGCATCAGTGGCCACACTTTCACGAGCTTGAGCAATTGGTTGAGGAGAAACACTTGGGAGTGGAGCCGGTGTCATCAATGTTGAACCAGTGGAAGTCGGTTTTAGTGGGGATGCGTTGGTGCTCGAAGTGAAGTCGTTTTTAGTGGGGATGCGTTGGTGCTCGAAGTAACTCCAGTGGAACTAACAACTGGAGTGTAGACGGGGGATGCCCGCTGCTGAATAGCAGCTGAGGTCATCCCAATCAAAAAGAGCATCAAGCATGCAGTCTTCATTTTGCCTGTGTATTTGTATGTCTTTCTTCAAAAAAACTGAAAAAAATTAATCGATTATATATACGCAGTAAGAGTACGGTACACAGGTGTAGTTCACCTTACTTATAGATACAAAGTTTATATACAGGATGTTGCGAAACTCATCATCACATAAGTTAATTGCCATCACAGGCAACATAAGCATCAGGTAACGTTGCGAAGTTTTATGGGCTCGCTTCACTTACTGACAGGTGGATAAACGTTGTGATAATTCCAATCGAAACCTAACCACATTTCACCCACAACTACATTTTTTTTCTGAGCTTACAAGATTCATCAATGCACACACCACTCCTATTAAACACCTCCTTAAAAATTATAATACATTTTTTTCTCTCTCCTCGTCTCCTTCTCATTTTTTCTCGTTTAAGCCCTCAGCCGTAGGCATTGCTGGTTAAAAAAGTCTCGTTGAAAATCTTTACGGCAACTTTCACTTAAAAAATCTAAGTGATTCCTCAACTCTTCAAAAAAAGTATTATTATTATTACAAGCTTCATCGTAAACTGCATCCGTAGACGTGGCTATATTCATGTAACCATGATGAAGATGAATGCGAGTTAAATGTAATTTTTAAACTGCTTGGTTTGTCTTAAGGTTAAAAGTGAAAAATATGTGTTTTGCCTTACTGCCTTCCTGCTGCAAAAAATTGCTTTTACAACTTGACAATAATAATGACCTCTCATCAGAAGGGCATTCTTGCCTGCAAAACAGCCCTAATGTCTAACATAGTCATTAGTCATACACATATCTATTGCATATTGCAAATGTGCTCAGTTTACGCTAGTATATATACATACAATATGAGTGTGTCATGTAACCTCATTCGAATTGTATATGAGAGCAAAAGCCACCACCACCACTCAACCACCATGCATATTGCAACAAGCTAATAGCAACTTTCCGTCGTCACAGACGGCTTCGATTCTCGCTTTTGTGGCTCATTCATAAAATGAAGAAAACTAAACTTTACCAAATTATGTGCAGGAGAGCCCCAGCCAGCACCACTTTGTTAACAGTGCTATCATTTGGTCAGTAAGTCTCGAAGGACTTTGCTTGTGAAAACAAGCTTGTGCCTACGTATATATATATTGCTTATGGAACTTAATACTCTTATTCACATCTCTTATAGCGTCTCTTGAGTCTTCATTATTATCATTCTTTTTAAAATCCTGTCTGCCCCACCACCACCACCATTGAAATATACCTTTTCCTTTTTTATGAAAAGAATCGAGATCCTTACTGACAGACAAAAAAAAATTGTAAGCAGCTCATCTCATCATCTTCATCACTCTACATCCCCCAACTCAAGAAAAACCCTGTGAGCTTTTACTCTATATATCACAATGACTGACAAAACATATCAGCATACAACTTAAGGCTATGTTACATACAACTTTGTGTGCTCATGATGATGCTAAGAGGAGGATGAGAATGAGAGAGAAAAATTTATAATATGCATGCAGCTCCTCCGTTGTCTCTGGCTTGAAGATAGGCTCGTCGTCATCATTAAATAAAAACTATATTATCCACAACAACAATGACTTCCGGCGGCGAGTTGTTGGTTATGATGATTATACACCTATTATATGCATTTAAACTTGTTAGATTCATACAATAACAAAATGATTTTGTCATATGAAGGGGGAACAAATTCAAAGAAATGAACGAATGCCCGTTCCTTTAGATTAGCTCTACAGTTTTATTATGTACAAATAAGAATACGTGTGCTGATGCCTACTCATGTGCTGCACGGAATGAGCAAGAGAGAGAAAAGAAGAGAAAAAACAACTTCGGTTTGGACTGAACGACATGCTACCTTGTGTTACATACTTCACTCTCCGACTTCTGCATTTCTGTTTTCCGTTCTTAAGCTCAGAGACTTGACTTGCTGCTTCTGAGGTTTTTTTTACCTGATATTCTAGTATGGACGGACTGCACAGAAAAAGATACTCTGCCAGATCTTCTTTTTACCTAAGAATGTCTAGCTTAAAAACGTACATTGTATATACTACAGATTGAAATGTGGTTGAAAACCCAAGTAAGTCAAGTTCGAGCGAAGGTAGTGAAAATGCCTCAGCTTTGTGATGATCTTGATGATGATGATGATGATGATAATGCTAAGCTTTGTATTTGAAGAAGAATAAAAGTGGTAAAAATTGCAAATCGTCTTACCTACTCTGCATTGCTACCATTGCTACTAGATTCTTTGTATAATGCACATAATATATATGATAATGATGATGCTCTTCATTTGACGAAACGGAAACTCACAGCCTGCTGCCCCTCTTTTCATGCACTTACTAACCTATATTGTTGGAGTAGGAGCAATTGCAAAGCCGTAGTTTTCTGCGAAGAGCAAGCAAGGTTGAAGGAAAACTTGAGGTGTATATGTATATCGTTACTTAAACCACTGCAGTGTAGTGCATCTTTTTGTGGTGGTATTCTCATATTTCTCATGCTATATTTATAATTCTTGCTGTGTTGAGAACATACCTTTTTCAACCCCAGTTTGAATGAGTGCAATTGGATTTCACTGCACTTGAAAAACGTGCACAAAAAAAATTGCTCAAGTAAACAATACTACACTTGCCTTTTCCCATTCACAAAGTGGTATGAACTCTTTTCACGCTTCTTTGTTTTCACAGTGAGTTCTTAAACTTGAAACCATATCGATCTAATAATAAGTAATAATGTCTGATTAATCGCAACTCCCACATAAAAAGGAACCTTATCTGCGAAACGAAATGGGTTATGCTCTGCGCATTACGTAATGTTGATGATGAGGTAATAAAATAAATGAATCGATAAATTTTATATCTCCCTACCAAATCAATATGATTCAGAAACTAGGCAATAGAATTTGTAAAAAAAAATTGATTTCTATCAAATGTTTCTTACCAATGTTTCCGAAATTTGAGGCGAGAAAGAATTATCCTTTTTTTCAACTTTAAACTGAACAGCTTTCCACTATGCACTTTCCAGCAGCACAGAGACTACGTGTGATACTTTCGAATCAAACGGTGATACTAAAAATTTGAGGCATGCACAGGCGTTTTTCTACCTCCGCTGGAAGCACCTTTTTAGTGCAGGTAGGAATCTTTCAAAGGTGCACTCTCCAGTTCAACTCAATACCTAATTGGGTAAGGGCTCCCTTTTCAAGGTCTTTTAGGCGGACCCTTCAACCAAAATCTGGGATTCCTCGTTTAGAAGTCAAGGGCGACCAAGATGCACTTCATGATATTTACCTGATACTCAATAAATGTGTATAGATGCAGGTGATTTGGATACATTTCTATACCAAACAGTTCAATAGGGACTTACCTTCCTAAAGTATTTATTTACCTGTTATACCTGCTACACTTTTCAAGTCCCCTTTCATGATCACCATTTTTTGAAAAGGTGTACGGATTAAGGGCATTCAATGCATTAGATGACGCAACGCATCTGTCATCATCATCATCAGCAACAACGCCGCTTAGTCAACATGTAGCTATGTATGTATCCCCATCATTTCTTCCATTATCTTTGAGAAAATTTCCTCAAACCCTAAAACGTTTTTCCTGCAATGGGTCTAGATAGATGAGAAGAGTATAAAAATCTTGTTTACCACAAAAGGCTTCCCATGAACTTGACATGGGGCTCAAAAGAATGCTAAGTGCATTCATTTAAGGTATTGAGGTCTTTCATACACATTTGACAAATCCCAACCATTTTCTTTTCAAAAAGAATCCTTCTCTCCAAAAAGAATCATCTGGATTTTTAGCCATGACCACATTTTCCTTTTTCTACTTCCTTGTTTGACATAGCAAATGTTGGTATAAAGGATGTGTGACCGCTGTCCAAGTAGTTCATTGAAAAGGAAAAATTGCTCATAATCTTAATGCATACCTAACTACTCCTACAGCTGTCATTGAAAAGATCAAAAATATTTTACTTGCACTGCATATCTGGGGAAGTGACGAATCAACATTTATGAGGAATGAGAATCCTACTCAATAAAATGTGGTTAAGATGAAACAAAATAATATGCAAAGCAGACTGTGCAATGTGCATAGTTAAGGCAATGTAAGACATTGACATTGGTTAATTGGTAGAAATTAATGGATTTACTTAAAACGTTTAAAATCTGGCATGAGATGACGAAATGAGACAGCAGCACCGTCATCGAAAAAGCTAACAGAAAATACTTGACTAGAAAGCAAATGCAAATGGCATGAATTGCTGTAATGAATTTACGTAAAGAAAAGCACCTCGAACAACAGCATGCAATTCATCCCAATCATCCAATTTAGCTAGAACTATAAGCATATTGAACATCAGCAACAAAAAAATCAAAATTTTCAAACACGATTTTCTTTTGTAAGTAATATCATCATCCTTATGAGCCATGTAAGTGCGTCTGAAATTGTTGAAAACAAATAAACCCCATAACAAAGTGTAAGTTAGCATTTTTTAGGTAATGATTGGATCCTTAAGCCAGCAAAAAACGAAAGGCAATACCAAAGATTTTTCTCTGTCGAGTCTATTCTCTCTAACGTACAACACACTAGTGATCTAGAATCAATATGGTTCATTCATTACTAAGAAATTGAAGAAGGGATGAGTTAGTACGATATGACGTATATTAATAACAAAATCAACTACATTTGCACTACACTAAGTCGAGTTGGAGGAAGATGTATTTACAAAACAAAAGCAGCAACTAACTACTTTATGAGCTAGCTTGACCAGATTTCAAAGTGTGTGCAAAATACGATTAAACTACTGCTCCTTTAACAGATATTCATGCAGTTTGTGTATTCTCTCTCTCTCGCTCTCTACACATTACTTGCTTTGAGTGAATCAACCCTCAGTTTACTGTGTATAAGAAGAATATAGGTATATGTAACAAAAATATTTTTTCGAAATACTAGCTCATTCCTCCCCATAAACGAGGTAAAAAACTTGAGAGCCTGAGTATCTCTACGTATTTGCAAGTGAACAAGAAGTTGCTTTGATTTCATGTTTTGAACTACAGTAAAGGCGAGAATGGGTGCAGTCGGTATGAATTCACATTGATGCAGGTCCCGTATTATGAACGCCAACCCATCATATTATGATAGTTGCCCATTGTTGGTATAATGTATACATTTTGCTCGTCCTGAGAAGGAAGAGAAAATGCAAAGTAGACGATCCCCGCTATACAATGCCATGAATTCCGCAAATTCATGAAATATAGAGAGAGAGACACGAGTTGAGTTCTTGTAAGTTTATTAGATTCTACTCACTTTAAACAATGATGTATACAACTTGCTTTTACGTGGTTTGTTGAGTACAATATTATAATATAAGCATTTCATAAGTCAGATTGAGGATTTGCGGAAAAAATTCGCCAGGTATAAAATGTGTGAGAGGCCCCAAATCCTGCCCAGTTCTCAACTATTTGTTGGTGCAGAAAGTGGTGGTGCTACTAATTTATTTTGTAACATATTTATTTATTTTTTTTAAATTCAACCGGATATCAAAGAAAGAAAGGAATATTCAAAAAAAATAATATAGATATTGTGAAGTTGGTTGCTGTAACTCACGTCGTCACTCCACGTTCACCCTTATACAGGATTAATTGGATTATCCAGAAACGCCGACAGGTAAATAATTCTAAAACAACCAACCTGTGTGCTTCACATAAGATTAGGCCCGCTGACAATAGACACACACGTCCAGCATTTTTATACCTCAATAGAATTGAGAGCATTTTGCTCCAAGCTCTTTTCTTAAATACAACAAGCTACATTGCCAGTTTTACGTCATAATGAAGCAAAAATAAGAGAGAATCCAAAACCAGCTCTAATTGAATTCATATTATCGACTACGTGTGCTAAACCACAGTGTTCCAGTATTGCAAGGAAGCAAGTACCAAATAACAGCAAACGAGGACTTTATCATTTGTCTGCCTGCCCTTATAAATTTAAAAGCAACTGAAAGAACCCAGAGACACATAGTTGTTGGCTGAATGAAGTTAGTAGCTGAGAGATACATCGCGTTGTGAACTTGAGTTTTGTTTTCTTTCTCGTTCCCAGCATTATTTTGTATATCCGTTTTACTTATCCTACATTTCTATTAACCCGGATATTATACAAACGTCATGCACGCATTTCATACATTATTTCAATGTACACAAGCTACAAATCATGTGTCATATCGTGACAAGAAACGGGGTGCTAGTAACACTGCACACTTACAATGTAATACAAAATACAATGCTCAAGGAAAATATAAATTACTATACACAAAGTACTTTATAGTAGAGGACAAATTTGGAAAAGTAAAACTTCAAATTTAGCCTTTCCTTTCAATAATGTGAGTCAAAAACGTATGTAGCACATAACATAGTTAACTTTTTGAACTACTAGTATGACTTATAAACTACGTTAGTCTCTTGATTTCGGAAATTGTTTTGTGCCGTGAAACGAAAAGTGCTTGCCTCTCCCCATTACGTTTCACATCCTCCACAGAATTCCAATATTTAGCCGTAAACAGGCATTTCTCGAACAAAACTGTTAGTAATCTGATGCTAGCAAAAAAATAGCGATCTGGTAGCGAAGCTAAGCTTAGAGCTTATATTTTTTGTGCTTTCAAAGGGCATCCAACAAGCCATGTATCAAATGAAGTTTTAGCGTATGATGTCTGTGATATATACATATTTTCTTCGTTTTTTTTCATCTCCCTGTTCACCTGCTTGCATCACACAGTTTCTCTGGTAGTGTGGTTCAATTTTCCATTGCTTCATACCACTGACGTTGCCTATACAAAATGTCTCACACATTCGTTTGCAATAAATATCAGATTTCATGTCGTGTGCTTTATACTTTCTCCTGAAAGGGAAAAGAACAGTCAAGTGGAGTAAAGTGATTTTCCACACAAGTGAAGTCAGTGTGTGTGGAAGCAAGCTATATATATTATTATAACCGAAATCGGTGAGGAATGTAGCTGCATCAGTCCTCCCAATCCATGTACTTAGGTATGCTCGTGTCGTATTATGAGTTGGCCTCATCAGAACGCAAAACACATCTTAAATTTTGGTTACACAAGCAATAGCAACGAATTTAGGACATTCTGGATGGATGTAACATACCACATGATTTTCATGTATTGATAGACAGTTGTACATTCGTATTCCTCATGTCTTGTTTGCTTTTTCACTCGTTCGCTCATTCATTTAGACAAACAGACAGTTGGTCTTTATTTGCTGAGTTGGATAAAAGGGAAAGAGATCCTTGTTCGTACTTCATTTACCACATCCTGAGCTCAAATTTTTTTCACGTGTACATGACTAAATCAAGAAAGAGTGGAGAAATAATCCATTATGAATTAACTCTCTCTCTCCTTCTGCAGCCCATTAAATTGCTTACCTGCTTTCTTAGTTATTTTCGTAATATGACATCATTGAAATAGGAGAAAGGATCTCATTAAAGCAATATCAATTGACTCTCCTGCTAACCCTTAAGATTTTCTTTGAAATTACTTTTAGTATTTAGTAGGCACG
>JAANSM010005136.1:0-10443 GCA_036850725.1 Orchesella villosa | reverse complement strand
ACCAGGATTTCCGAAAATGAACAGAAAATTTCGAAGTGGAACTTCTTCTCTAAACGGACCGAGCACGCAAAAACCAAAGAGACAAACGATAAAAATTCTTTGAGTCGAATGATCCTCCATCCATCACGATTACACTCGTGCTCGTAACAAAACACCTCGTACTACCATCTCGTATATACGATAAGTAAATGCCTCTCTCAACTACTCCCGGACGCAGTAATCATCTCACAACATGAAATTCTTTTCATTCAATGAACAAAAATTAAACATTGAATAAAATATTGCATATATAAATTATTATATTGCTCAATCCAAATTAGTATAATATTTAAAAGTAATATGCTAACGCTAACTGAGGGACTCGATGTTAACTTTTTTGACTGTTGACAATCTAGAGAAATTATTGACATGGTCAACTCAATAAGAAAATAATTATTTTTTCAGTTATATAGTTAGCAAGCTTTTTCCCTTCCGTTTTAAAATCGTTTTATACGATTTGAGAAACATGAAAAAATTAACAGCTTGCCCCCCCATAATGTGTGACACGCTTTTTAAATCAATGACGTTATTACAGCATTTGGATCTCTTCATAATTCCATTCGCCGATCATTTGCTTATCGTCCCGACGCTATTGTGTATTGGTTAGAATAGTTTTTAAATGGTCTCCTTTTACAAAACTTGTAGGCCTTTCATTGTTCGCAAAACCAGTCGGAAATTCCGTTTGTAATTGACGCGTGCCTAAGCAGTAAATTCAGGATTCTGTGGCTAATTAACTAAAAAAAATAATTATAATTAAGCAATTAAGCATCTAATCTAATTAATGAAGGCATAAAAGAAGCAAACGAAAATCTATACGTAACTGCTGAATGTAAATTGAACATATAGAAGATATACTGTCTAGAAGCGTGACGTGGGTAAATTAAAAACTGAAAAACTTGCTACAAAACTTTAAATCTTTACGTTTTTTCTTTCAAAAACGATAAACACAATTGATTAATTGAAAATTGAATTCAAATTGAAAACAGTGAGAGTAATTAGGGCCCCATATGATAGATTTTAATTTTAAATGGAAAGCTGAGGTCAGATGCTTCACTTCCAAGAACGTCAATGTCTACCTCTACCTTGCATATTGAATAAGCTGGTTTTACAAAAGCAGTGCTCGAACTGGCCTTTACTTTGCTTATAAGATTTCATAATTAATACAAAACCAGACGATAAGCATATTAATTCCTGTAACAGCAAGTTGTATTGGGAGAGTTATGCATAGCACCCTAAAACCTTCAATTCCGAACACAAATGGGGTAGCCTTACTTTTAAAGCATATGTCTAAGATAACCCAACGCTATACTATAACACTCAACACCTAAGAGCAATATAGTTACAAGATGAATTAACTCGATTAAATTCCGGAATTTCAGCTCTCTTAAGCATAATAATTAATAACTATATAATTATAATGCTGTTTGATACAAATCATTTTGATGTGTAACAGTCGACGATTTTTGTAGAAAACTTTTAATTAATTTACATTGAACGTAAGAATCACATTTGATACTCTGGATTTTTTAAGGTGATATTACGGGTAAATAGTTTTCGACAATAGACGGAACAAATAATAAGGAAGACTATTTGTATTTGTATGTTATACTTTTCATGAATTTTCATTAGAATGTGCATAGTATTTTCGAGCTTATGCTGTTAATGCTGATTGGTATCTTCAACAAGACTGCCCAAAGATTAGATGAACAGATTGGCAATGGAATAGGTAAAGATAGACGCGATAAAGGTGAGAATGGCCACTCGTCTGGAGCTCCCGATGATGTTTGGAGCCTTGTTGCAAAGGTCTGTCATGCAGAAACACGCTTTCCCGCTTTTTTCTCCGAAATCGTCACATTTGAAGCCCTGGTGCTTCGACAAATCTTCATATAGTTGATTTGAACAATTTTTCCAAATTTGACTTCCTTCCTTGTTCTCTCCTTTTGCACATCGGTCATATATTTGCGTCTGTGGCGGCAGTGTTACACCAGGCAGGGTTATATTAGGAGATCATTGTACTTACACACTCCTTCTCTTCTCCTATCTCTCTGCCGCAGCTATCACATACATAACACTTTATTCCTAAGGATCCAAAAAATATTCCGATTATAGGCACACCTTAGTTAGCTTTAGTTTCAATAAACTGAATCTATGAAAAGTTATATATGCTATATCTACTTATTAATTACATATAATTATTATTTTTAGTAAAAGTTGAGGATGTATTTCATAATTATATGTAGCATGGAAGCAAATACCAGCAGCGAGGTCGATGTCTAATAAAAGAATCCCAAAGAAAGCTGTCAGCAACATAAAGCTTACTATTGGCCACTTCATCATGCCTTTTCTCCACTTTAACTACGTTAGGACGAATTTTCAGTTGGCTTCTTTCTGGGAAGCAAACAATTTGTTTTACGTAAACCCGATTTTTCATTAACTACAGATAATATTATCAATTATACGTGTTGATTCTACTTTACTGTTATTGGTTTACTCACCCACAACCCGTGCTGCTGTTTAAGAAAACTTGTGACCCAAGAAAGAACACGTAATTTTTCCCAAATTATTTAATAATAATAACATAATCAGATATAAATAGAAGAAAAACTCAACTCATAAAATTGAGTTGTTAGTGACGATAACACTGCTGATATTTTAAGGCAGTGAAAGTGGTAATGACACTGACAACACCGCTGACCATTTTCCGTTTACAAAACACGGATTGATGAATCCATTGAATATACAATCAATAATAACCATGTCACACAGCAATATTCATCGTCTTATCTTCTCCTAAACAAATGTTTTTATTTTAGTAATCTAATTGAATACACAGCGGAGACGGAATCACTGTGCAATTTTCATAGTTGATAGTGGTTTGGACGTTCAATTGAACACGTTCAAATTATAATGTTAGTTAATGTGTACGATACAGTATACCAAACAAAGGATATAAAAACGTATAGCCCATACACCATAGCATATCCCTACTGCCCCCTCAGAAAGGCGGATTCAAAATGGAATGGGAAGCTAAAGATGCGATGAAGTTTAAAACGAGAAGTTGTTTAGATTTTCCAATGATTTTTGGAGCCTCATTGCACAGGTCCGTAGAGCAGAAACACACTTTCCCTTCCAAACTTTCCGAAGTTGTCACATTTGTAACCGAACTGAGTTAATTTATCTTCTTGCATTTTATTTAAACAAGATCTTGAAATAGTGCCATCCTTCATTACATATTTTATGCATCGGTCAAATATTTCCGGCTGTCCCCCGGTCCTTCTCCTGACAGTTCTGAATGCCCTGATTCAAATCCAGGTTCAACTTCAGGTTTTCCTGGTTCTAATCCCGGTTGTGGAGTCGGCCGAGATCCCTGCTCTCCAGATACTGATCCCGGTTGCGGTTGAGGGGGCGAAGAGAACCTTGTTGTTCAGATGATCCTAATCTCGGTATATTTATACTTTTGAAACCAACAATTGCACACTCTTTCACCTGCCCTTTGATACTTCCACAATCGTCACACGTATGACACTTCAGTCCTAAGAATGCACAAAATATTTCTATTACAAATTAAATGTTTAAATGTATAACATCGCTTTTGCTTTGTTAAAAAGAATCCAATTTATGGAACATGACGTGTGGTTCAAATATTTTCTATAATCATAGCCAATCACCTACCTATATTGTAAAAGTTGAATATTAGTCATAATAACGTAGCTTGTTAACAAATAACAATACCATTAACAATTTCAATGTCCAACAAGAGGATCCCAAAGATAACCGTCAGCAACATATAACTTGTAGCCATCGCCTCCATCATCACGACTTGTCAACCCCTCACATCTCAAGGGCTTAGAAGAGTTCTGGGATGGAGAAAAGCGACTTGATCTAACTGGTTCAAAAAGTTTTTAAAAGACACGGCAATATGGCCAAATATTAGTGGTAAGAGCAACGATGTAATGATTCAAGTGACTAATGTGACGTGTGCTTTCGTCTCACCCTCACTCCTAATTTTCCAAATGTCACGTTTTCTGCCACGCTGTAAAGCAGATCATGATTAGGTCTTGATGATAATGATCACGGTTGCCTTTGAATTGAATGGGACAGGGAATGGCCTTACTTTTATATCATCCAACGAACTTACGTTACATAATCCAAAACTTTTCTTTTCACCAACAAGTAAAAGTAATGCGCTATGCAAACCATTACCCACTCTATCTAAAATTCATGAATTCCATCTACTTCTTTATGATAAAATCATTAGTGCTGGTTTACAACAGACGGTATGTTTGTAGTAGCAATCAATTTAATAATTAATTTTGCATTGAATAAGAATCACAATTCGAATTCTTTTTGGAAAGGTATTACCCATCACGTGTAAATACCATATATAGTTTTGAGGAGTACAAATAGTTACGAATTTTCATTAAAAAGTAAAATGTCTGGAGTATTTTCGAGCTAATGTTTGTATCTTCAACTAGGCTGCCCAGAGATTAGAACAGATTGACAATGGAATAGGTAAAGACAAATGTGATGACACTGAGAATGGCCAGTGGTTTGGAATTTCCAATGACTTTTGGAGCCCCGTTGCACAGGTCCGTGCTGCAGATACAAACTTTAAATTCCGTATCTTTTGCGATCTCGTTACATTTGTAGCCCAATTTCTTGTAGTCGCCTTCCTGCGCCTTATAAGAACAATATCTTTTTACTGTGCCATCCTCGTACTCTGCTTTTAAGCATCGGTCAGATTTTACGAAAATAAATCCCGGTGGTGGTTGGTTTCGAAATCCTGGCGGTGGGTTTCCAAATCCTGGAGGTGGGTCTCCGAATCCTGGCGGGTCTCCGAATGTTCTCTCCGTACCTAGTTCGAGACTCAGATTTAAAACTGAACTTCTAGAACCAGGATCAGGAACCTGATGTGCTCCGCACGTTCTCCCGGATAATTTGCCGCTTTCACAGGGATCGCATATGTAACAAAGAATTCCTAGGAATTCACAAGGTATTCTGATTATAAATGCCACTGCTTTGTTTTGTAAAATTGAATTGAATTTATTAAAACTCGTTCTGAAAAATAAACGCGTTAGAATAATACCATTAGCAAATTCAATGTCAAATAAGAGGATCCCAAAGACAACCGTCAGCAAAACAAAGCTAGTCCCTGGCCACTTCATCCTGCCAGTACAATGTCTTTGGAAGTTATAGGGGAAAAAGTTAATAGTTTTGCCGATAAAGATAAAACAGCAATAGGCACAGCACACAGTGCAGCTCAGCAGTGAATATGAATCACAATACACAATAATAAACGCGACCAAAGCTAAAGAACAGACCCGAAAGTACTGTTTGCAAGAACAAGTTTTTGCTACATTCACATTTACTTTCCTCCGCCCGTCATATGAAAAAAATTGAAGGACTGAAAACTGATGAATAGTGAAATAAATTATTATACAAATTGGTTGCAGTGGAAACGCATGCTTTTTCAGTCCTTCCTCGTGACTTATCGACCAAATTAAATCACAGTCAGCGTGTTAGTCTAGCCAATGTCAAACCCCTAGTCACACATATGAAACTATGAACGTTTGGTCAGTGTTCATTAAGTTTTTCCCTCAAGCTCAGCACAAAGTAGCTAATTTATTCATATTTATTTATTCATACATCATATGCCCAAACTATTAAAGAAAGTAGTAATAATAGATTTCATTTAATAATAACAAGCACTTTCTCACCCCAATTTAAAATCTTTTTATACGATTTGAGAATAATGAAAATATTAACAAAGTTTCCCACGCCATAAGGTATAACACACTATTTTAGATTCCTTCTCTTCATAACTCCATCCACCTCATTTGTTTCATCTCCTTCGCATCGATTAGTTTTAAAATTACTTCCTTTCACAGCCTGACAAGCAGCGCCAATATCTGTATTGCATTGATCATTGTCACAGTAGCAATCCTTCTCCACCGTTATCCTAGTCATCTCATCGATATGTACAATTTTATGATTAAAATCACAGTCCTTTTTGGTGTCCCCGTGTGGATCCACAAAACATTCTTGCTTCACGTACCACTCCCCTTCATTAGCGTTCTTTTTCCCTTCTTCGCACTCGGGCACACACTTGCGAACTTCGTAGTAGTAAATCCGACAAAATGCATTGGACCCAGTGACATTGCACGTGCCTTTCGAACAGTCCGTCTCAGGAATTTCGTTACTTGTTGTGGAGTGCTCTTGACATTTGTTCTCGTTGCAGTCAACGCTGGAACAGGATGTGGCTGAGTTGGTGCAATCGTTTGTGAGACCGTCTTCATCTGTAGTTTGTAAATGACGAAGACCTACGCAGCAGCTTAAAGATTCTGTAGATAATTAATTAAACAGTGAAACAATAGCCAGACAGGACCTTAAATAAATAGAGCAAAAGAAAATTGATACGTCATACGCACCGGAGTGGTGTAAATTGCTCATCAAAACGAAGAGTAGGCTACTAATCAACTTGATATGAAAATGCATAATTTAAAAAACTAAATTGCATAAATAACAAGAAATGGACTATATTTCTCCTTTAGAAAACGATACACCGCATTAATAACAGGGAGAGTAAATACGATCCCTTGGTAGCCTTCAAAAGAAAAGCGGAACTCAGATGCTTTCCCCCAAGAACTTCAATGTCGGAGTTACACAGACTGGTTTTGCAAAAACAGTACTGGTCCGTTTCAGTATTGGTCTTTGAGCATCCAGTTGATTCATCGAGATAACAGCCCTTTGTGATAATGATGTTACCACTCCCGTCTTTCACCACTCGAATGAAACAAGCGCTAGTTGGACTTAGGCAGGAAATGTTAGTGTGATAAGTACACGTTGGGTCAACTTCTGAAGTACTTTTTGGGTAGTTCTTGATGTCAAAGTATGGCGTTTTCTCAAGACATCCGTAGCACATTCGACCTGCAAAATTAATAGCAGAATTAATATTCATGAGATCATATAATAAAACCGAATAAAGCCAAGTAAAAACAGAAAATATTATGATAAATTGAATGAATTTTTGTAGACCATTCACGGTGTGCTTCAACAATACTACGGTGGTTATCAGGAGGAGAAATTTGGTAAAGTTATAAGTAAACGTGATTTTCATTGTAGTTTTTACGATAACCATATAATAGCTGAAGTAATGAAAAAGTATTTCTACAAAACATTTTTTGTTTGGCTTCTCTGTAAAATATACTCTCATTTATAACATGCACAAATTGAAAGCATACAGATATATATTCATAAAAAAGAACGTGCTATACCATGGTGAAAGATAAGCATAATAATATGGAGTGGAGGCGTGGAGGTGTATGTTTGGCCCCGACGAGCCGTGTGATGAGTCCCAATTCCAATTCATGATGACTGATGACAATTAAGACTATGAATTATTCCTGGACAGTGATCATAATAAAATGCTAAACATCGAATAATTTTATACTCAAAGATTTATAGTGCTCATTTCTCTTGCAGAAAACTAAAGCATAGGCAGGTAAAAATACATAAACGACTTATTATGACGATAACATTTGGGTTTCAGTACAATAATGCAATTATTGTTATTGAGTGTTAAGAGAGCATGCCACAGATTTAGGCAATTCCCTAGGCACGAGTAAACAGGTACGCGGATAAAGATGCAAAGATTCCGAAGAGAAGTTGACCATTTGAAAGAGCGTTGACGGAAGCGTGGCTATCATCGTGAGTGTTACAAAGATCAGTTTCACAGAAGCAGGCTTTAAATTTGTTTCCATTTCCTTTGTCAGGCTCCCCATACGTGTCACAAGTGATTCCGTCCTCCTTCCATGTCTCCTCCAGGGGCTTCGCTTTACACTGCCTTCTTATTTCCCCATCCTCCATGATTATTGTTGCACATTTCATTCCATCCCCACAGTTTTTCTCTCCCGTCGGCTTAGAGCAGCCAAGGCATTCATAACATTTGAGCGCTTTAAAAAATCAACATTTTTTACTTGTTAATGAAACACAAAAACGTAATGGATACTGTACAGATATCCCATCTTTTCAACTTTGTTTAAATGACTTACCATGAGTGGGTTGAATGAGCATATCCGACAGAAAAACCCAAAAAGTGACCATCAGCAGTAAGGCCGTTTTTGACTTCATCATGGACATAATCGGCTTTTGTTTGAGTGATATCCTTGATTGATCTATGTAATATGGCTGTGCAAAGAAGCGAGCAAGACTTTGCGTGCTTATCTATTGCAAGTTGCAACTCCAAATATTGACTTGGCTACCTTCTTCCCAAGACTCACAAACATTTTATCACATACAATTATGGCAATTTAGATGAAATGAATTAATAATTAAACTACTTTGACTTGGCTACCTTCTTCCCAAGACTCACAAACATTTTATCACATACAATTATGGCAATTTAGATGAAATGAATTGATAATTAAACTACGAAAAGATATATAGCTATGACAGCTATCCAACTGATGCTACTTTTCCTTCACTTTTCCTCAACCCGCCTGCCTGGGGTTGCGTTGAGTGGAGTCACAAAACAACTGGAAAGAGACTAACGTAAACGAATGTAAGCTCAAGGTCCACTCAAATATTATTTTCCGTTTGAAGAACACACATCACACATGAACTTTCTTAAACCATTGTTAAACTCGCGAAATTTTAAGGTTGTAAAATTAAAGGCTTGTTGTCAAAATTCTAATTTGTCTGTTGAAGGACGTGCCATATGGATTTTCATGGAGAGTGATAATTGGTACTTTCACCATGCTTTTTACCTGTTATAGTACTTCTATTTGTAAAGCTAACATTATGTTTTGCTTCATTGCTGGCGACTTTGCATTTTTACACTGTATATTACGACAATTAAGTCACTATAGCTTTCGTAATACGGTTGGGAGACAACAAAAAACTGAAACATTATGTGACATGGGATATGCTGAGTATACATAGCGCTTCAAAATACATCCAGTTACGGGACTATTAATCAAGTAATATTCAAGTATTAGAATTGCAATATGTTTTACCGTACTTCAGAAGATTGATACCACATGCTTGACATTTGTCAAGTAATTTATCACACTGAGCAACATCACTTCAGCTTCACTTCCTACGCTTTACTTGTCATCATCGTCATATATAGTTGATATTGTTTCTGCTAAAAGCAAGATAACCAGATATATTGCATACTTTCGATTTGCGTCAACAGGCGGTGTCATCCAAAGAGCTGGAAGCGAGAAAGCAATAAATCAGGATGCACTATGCAGTATACAACATTCATCTATGCATTAATGATTAATCTTCTATATCATCCTGATTTCATCTCATCCACTTTCCCATCCCCTAGTGGAGACGATATTCGGGAAGTGCACTAGACTGCGACTGTTATATGTTAGTGTCAGGTCAGACCCATGTCACAAGCTTATCCTATATTCAACCCAGGCGGCAGTGTGTCATCATAAATCGATTCGAGTACCAAGTACTAAGTACCTATTACCCATACCTGTAACGGATTATGCATAAAAGAACTTTTACTGTGGTGCTGTTTCATCCTGAAGAGCTGAGCTAATACCCCAGCATTTTTATGGCATTTTTAGCTTTATGGTGTGCATGGGATGGGGTTTCTTTTTATAAATAAAAAAATAATTGTTTCTGCTTGGACGTGAAGTAATATATAAGATATAGATAGTGGGTGGGTTGTTTGTGGACTTTTCACTAGACATATTAGGTTTAGGTTACAAAGGATATGATAACTTCATGTTCCTAGAGTCCGTATCATTTGACAAATATCTACACACCATTACAATTAATATTATTAGCATGGAATGCTGCGTCTAAATTCTTAGCGTGGAGACTGTGCGGTGGATTTTCGGAATTTCGTTTATCAAATTCATTTTTCTTTTGCATTCTAATCTAACTGACATAAATCACGTAAAATGCATGTCGCAGAACATTAAATGAATGGTTGACTGCAGAAGTGCAGATCCATAATTTATAGCTTTAATAAAAAAACATCAGAACTTCCAGTTTTTGGCAATAAGTACACTTAGCTAATACGTCAGAAAAGTAGCAAGTAGCGTTGTAAGCAAAAATCTCAAATGCAGATCAAGTTCACATCAAGTGCGGATAAAGCCATACATCATCATAATACTTTTCACAGTATTCTGTTTCAGTAGTTTCGGTTGGTAGTCATTTTTCAGACAGAGGGTCATTTATTTCCACACATTCCACTCGCCATGTCATCATCATTGCTATTTGGTGCGTCTGCTATCCGTCCATACTATAACATGTTATTCTGATTATAGTGGGATTAGGGATGCTTATATTATATTCAATGGGGAAAGGGGCGATTAATCATTATTGCAGTCTTCATGTACCGGTCGACCGGTACCTATCTCAATGTTGCAGGCTGAAGTA
>JAANSM010005135.1:0-10444 GCA_036850725.1 Orchesella villosa | reverse complement strand
TATATTATAGCAGTTCTAATCAGTTCAAGTACAAGATATGTTTCGGAAATGACCTACCGAAACATACATACATAATATGCTTTTCTATTTGCAAGATCTTTTAAGTGTAATAAATATATATTTTGCATGATGTAATAGGACATACATGTTAAATCATAGTGTTCACGTGAGTCTTTGATCACGTATCGGGTCTATTCTTTTGCAAATCAAACGTACATCCTTGAATTGAATATGCTATATAGCATAAAAGATTTCGATATTTTAAGTGAGAAATCCGTCGCCATTCAACATCAATAACATCATCCTTCGTCCATGCTAGTTTAAACCAGGTTTAAACTGCATTGTCTCTGAATGAGGACTTCTGCTGACTCAAAATCCTTCGGCTAATCTATATACTATTTCTAAAATAGAATTGCTGCTCAGCTTTAATCCCCTAATTTTAGCCTTCTAAGTACCTATACCAAACACCAAAGCTCTTCCTTTCTTGTTTATTAGTCATCCTTGATTTTGGTGCATGATAGTCATAGTCATACACTGCAGCTGCACTGTGAGCAAAGGTGGTAAACCTCATGAAATATAAGTTATTTTGAGGTCAATATTATGCTAGAAGTTTAGATTTTGTCTCTGAATGAGGACTTCTGCTGACTCAAAATCCTTCGGCTAATCTATATCCTATTTCTAAAATAGAATTGCTGCTCAGCTTTAATCCCCTAATTTTAGCCTTCTAAGTACCTATACTAAACACCAAAGCTCTTCCTTTCTTGTTTATTAGTCATCCTTGATTTTGTTGCATGATAGTCATAGTCATACACTGCAGCTGCACTGTGAGCAAAGGTGGTAATTTACCACTGGTAAACCATTCGAAATATGAGTTGTTTTGAGGTCAATATTATGCTAGAAGTTTAGATGGTGCTATCTAGAGAATAATGATTTTGTTATGAATTTGAGTGTCAATGCCTCATGGTAAATATTATTGCATGATGATTGCCATAACGTAAGATAACCTATTCTTCCGCGTTGAAAATTATAAGAAAGCAATATTATGAAGTTTAATGAAATTCAACTAGAACCAAGTGCACTCCATCCCAGGTCATTTTCCACACTGGATTTGTCAACAATAATGATAGAAAAATCATCACCTTCGACACTCCATTCCAACTTACCATCAACATAATATATAAATTATAAATACATATCATGTTTAGTCATATCAAATATATATATAAATTGTAATGAACTAACTGAAAAACTTCAGCGTAGCTTCATTATGAACGAATGTATGTATATAACCATAATAATCACGGTACATCTGGGTATGCTATTGGAATTGGAAGTACAATTTAATAGAGCTTTAAGTTTCATTCAATGGGTCAACAATCTGAGATAGCGTTTGATTTTGTGTGTACGAACGAACACGCTGTAAAAATTATTTAACCTTCACTTCTTCACATCTTCTGGATCCTCTTTACATGAAAACTAAGGAAAATATTAAATAATGATTATGCTTGAATAGCGTATTCACAAAATGTAACCCGAGGACATTTTTAATAACACTGCATGATACTATAGAGTTTTGCATGCGACTTTAATTTTGAATCTTTAAAAATGATACGATAAATAAGCCATTTGGAGGCGCAGCTGTATACATATACAACTTTCAAGAAAATTTTTAGCTAGTCAACAAACATACATTTAGATATTATATATACACCGTCTACATTTAAAAATCATATTGCATACAATAAATACGTGATAAAAAAACTTCCATAATTCTTGTGAAAGTATTTTGTACAAAAAAATAACAAAAAACCTTAAAACTATCAAGTACATTTTCCACAAACACATTTGCTCACTTGAACTTTCTTACATTTGAATCAAGGATAAACGTAATCTAGTTACTGTGCTTGTCTATACATACTGGTTGGTAATATTTTGTTATTCCTTGGAGGTATTATTGCGACTTGCGACCTAAACAGTCTGTTAATTTATTACATACATGTACTAATACATCTACTGCATTGCATCAACCTTTATTTGTTAATTTTTGTTAAAGTACAAAGTTTTATAGCTACACTTTTTCGCTCATCCCTTAGTAAATGTTTTGACAACAACATGAGCATTTATCTATACAGCATTTATAATAATCTAGATTGAATTAACAGAATGATTATAGCGAGACCTTAATTGTAACGTCATCATAACCTAATCCACCGCAGCCACAGCGTAAAAACCAGCTACAAAGGTGTAAGGTGACAAACACTTTTTTTTGAAGGCTTGACTCTGCTTTCCTTATATATTTAAGTCCCTGGTTTATATGCTTATACCCCTTTTATCATGTCACCTTTATGATTATTGCATAACTACACAAAATATGAATACGATATATACATATTTTGTTTTTCAGTTCTGTAGAATTCAACTATAAAGTGTTGCATCATAATTATCTGCTTCTATCTCCACTTATTTTTCCACGAGAGTGTTATGTTGAAGAAATTATTGTTGAGTTTTGGCATTTCAAATGGGTTTTATGAACAAAATAATGTGATGGATAGGAGGAGAACACAGATCTGCACTACGAGCGTGACTACAGACACGAGACACACGACTCATGTTTGCGATCCAATGAATTAATCATGATGCAATATGCTATTATGACCACGTTTGTATTTGTAGCATCTTAAAGTGAAACATACACAGAATAAGATCAAAACACTTGCGATTAGTTGCAGTTGTGAAACTGTTTGACTTACTTACTAGCAATGCCAGCTATGCTGAAACAGAATATATGGTACACAGTATCTTAACGTAAATCTATATTATACATACATATTATTATATTAGTTATTGCATTTTGAAAAATAATTAGGAAGTTACTTCTAAAAAACGGGTTCTATAAACATTGAAAATGTAATAACAAAATATTCTTAAGCAGTCTGTTGAGTAAAATAGTTTGAAACGATATATAAATCGCTTATTGCTTGGAAGGCAGCAACTGTTTGTGATGTGATAACGTCTGCAAATGACTTATCAGGGATAATAGCCTCTGTTTGGAGGTGCGTAGTGACTCATGGAAGCCATTGGAACACAAAATTGTGCCGGGTATTGAACCATTGAACGGGATGCGTAGATATCTGATTTTGGCTCTGGTTCTAAGTCATAATACAAGCTTCCCTGAATCTACAATGAAATTAAAGCAAATGTTAATTAAGACTTTCACTCAAATTCTAAATAGTAAAACGTACAAAATATTTCTTACAAATTCTACCTGGGATGCACGGCTTCTTGGCCGTTTTGTTTGACGCTCGTCAAACAGATCATCGACAGTGGTGTCGACAGTCTCTGCCGACCTTCTGGCAGACATCAATGGTGGGGTCTCCATCATTGAAGATCCCATCAACTGTGGACTCGTGTGCATACTCATGGGCTCATTTTGCTGATTGTAAAAATGGGGTAATGTTATACGATTTAGTTGAATTCACACTAAATAACAATAATTATAAGTTCATTGAAAGTTCATTACCACATAAATATTTCCGCCCATGTTAGCTTCAGATACTTGTGCCCATCGGAGTCTGTCATCCATTGACAAGTGTTGTTGATATGGATTACTATTATTTTTACCCAGATAACTCAATGCTTGAGTTGCCATTCCACCAAAGAGTGTCCGCGACATCATAGCTGCTTTCTGTTCTTCTCGTTTCCATTTTCGACTAAATTAATGAAGTAATCGCAAGTTTCAAAATATGAATATAGTTATATGGTTTTACAAGTTTTACTGCACTCTTCATTAAAGCATTTATTTGAGAATGATCTACTGCAGCATACCTCCACATACAAAGACACGCTAGTGTCAGACCAATGATCACGACAGCGGATACAGATGCTCCAATGGCCACAGCTAGAACTTCCCCATCAATGTCACATTGTGAGCCATAATAATTACCGGCGCATCTAATGTTGAAAAATACAGTTTTATATTTCAAACCATAATGTACGTATAGTATTGTGAATACTGTAGTAAATAATATAAATATAATTTGCATATCTAATTTTTGCATTCTTCGTACCTGCAAACTTTTTGCCCATTCTCCACAAGGCAATCTCCTCTTCCATTACAATAAGTTTTCCCATTGCAAGACTCGCACTTGCGTCCACTTCGCCTTTTGTCCTTCTCAAATGGATCACCGTAACCAGACTCACATCTGCATTCAAAAGAACCCAGAGTATTCACACATTTGGCTTTTGAGTCACAGTCATTCATCTCAGGACTTTCACATTCATCCAGATCTAAAATGAGGAAAAAAATAATAATAACCAGTTATTTATTTCCCCATACAACTATCAACAATAATGGCTCGGTAAAGAAATAGCCATCCTAAACACTTGTATATTATGCTTTCTTGCAATTTGCCGGTACATTCCTAGCCATAAGTATTAAATACAAATTGTCAAATCTTTATGTACTATACCAGTGATAGCTGAAACTGCAGAGATCGGTCCTTCAACCCAAAGCTGTGATTTACCAAAGTTGTTCCTATTCCTTGTAAGAACTTGAATCATTTGCTTTTGTAAGTCTCGTTTCACTTGAGATGGTGACTGCTTCGAATTCTCTTGTATGAGAACTGTCGTTATTTACCACAGCATGACGTCCATCAAATCCAATAGCTTCTAATTTCGATCCCACATACCCTGAACTTAACGTGGTTTCACCCATCGCTGAATCCATCTACAAAAAAAAACGTTGTTGCAAACAATCTGATGTAGCTTACTGATTTTTATTACAATGAAATGCATACAAGTATACATGAAATGCTGTTTTGAAGTTTCAAGTTCAAATATTCAAATTCTCAAGGGAATTAGCGTTATTTGCACACATTATTCATTTCAGTCTGGCTTTGTGCAACACGACACTTGGTGAGAATATCAGGCTGTTTCGAATGAGTCATATGTAAAGAAAACGTGTAAATTTGGAAGTATCATGTATTATTACCGCATGAATCGTTTCCCACTCCAAAGTCTGATACATTTCCGAATTGGGGTTGAAGTAGTCTGGGTTGTACGTGAGTTTCTTGTCACCAAGCTTGTCAAGTTTGATAGACATGACTAAAGAGACAATTGCTGAAAAGAAAGTTGAGCAATTTTGCGTTTGTGAAAAATTACCGTGTAAAATTTTTGAATGAAGAGAATTCATTGTTCATATTATGATTTGTTTTTAAAGTTTTAAAGTACCTTTGCAAGGTTCTCTATGCCTCCTTCTAGCATAGCCTGACCGACAAACACAGGAAGAAACGCCTGATTCTGTTCTGCATACTTCGCCTTGCTCAGTATTGCAAGTTGAGTCGTCCCCAACAATACAAGTATCAATTCTAACTGGAGGTATGGATGGCCTTCGAGCAATTGGCCGTCGGATCAAGTTGGGAGGGGATTTTCCTCCCACGCCACTTGGTCCTGTCATACCACCTGAAGAGCCAGAGATTGACAGCGAGGTAGAAACAGCGCGACTTGGGGTATTTCCATTTCCGGAACCAAGCCCGAACAAAGTTTTCCCAGGTGGTTGTGGCAGCAAGGGCACTGGGTTCCCAACTGTACCAACTCCGATATTTTGACTTGGTTTTGGTTTGATGGGCGATGGTTTACTTCCGGGATGCTTTCCTACTTCAACGCTGACGACGTCTGTATTCTCCACGGGAAGAACATGACCGACAGCCTTCGTGGCTCCACCTGAGCCAATTGCTGTTGGCGTGTTGGGGTGAAGATTAAAGTAAGTTCTTTTCCCATCAATTGAAACGTATTGTTCAGTACCAGTTGGCTGAGTGATAACCAAATCGTCTTTCGGATCTGAAGCAGAGGAATGACCGAAGAGTATTATTCTGAACTTCTGATGCTAGTACTCATATTAAAATTCGATATGTAATTCTCACACATCACATAAATTGATAATGCAATTACCTGCAACACTAAAAGCCACTCCGGTTACTTTCCCACCAAAATTTTGCTTGGCAGTCACCGTTATATCAAAGATCTCTCCAACCTTTCCTTCGTTTCCTCCTGCTTCATCAACGGTAACAACCTCCACACTTCCATAGCCCTTTCCATCATTTCCAGGAGGATCGTCATTAATTACGATGCCTGTAATTCAAACAATTCATGAAATTTTTTAGACATGAAGCTTTAAAGTTGAAGTTACTTCCAGGTTTAGGTAGTCAGGATGATAAGTTTTTATGACCCACATGTTTTATAGTGTACCTAATTGTTTTTGCTAAACCACTTTCTGGTTTGATTTGGTTTTATTTCCTACTCCAACTTGAGTGTTCCATTAATTACTGCAGTGATTTATTCGTGGGTAATCATGATCGTGTTAAAGTTGGTTTTAATCGCAGGAACTGATTGCAAGTGACTGATTTACCTAAACACTTGACCTTTTATGTTATGCTTTCATCCATCCTCAAACGTTATAAAGCTAAACTGCCTCGCGAACTGTGGAGTTTTATGTTTGTTTGCAGTGCTACTTTTGGAGCATGAAATGCATGCATTTCGCATGCAAGGTATATAGTATTACTGTTTCGGGCAGTTGAAGCACATGCATGGCTTCTTCAACTTCTCGATCAGACAGACGTGCGAAAGTCTAACTATCAGTGCAACTCATCTCAACCAATGTTATCTTATGGGATAAGATTTTCAGTCATAAGTCATTAATAAAACATTATTTGTTAAACAAAAAGATATTTTAATGCACATAATTGTCTAGCCTTGGCTTTAGCATGATTTGACAGCTAGTCTATCATTTATTTTTTTGTTTCATGACAGGACTTCCGTTGCATAAAGATTTGCTTTTCGTGAAATGTGACTAAGAGAAAAAACGAATTCGCATGGATCCAGCAGCAGTGCAGAGTTCTCGTGTGAACCTTGCTTCAAGTACTACCTAAAAACGAATTAACTGTTGTTTGTTGTGCATTTCCTGTGGCTACACCAGATAAGAAAAATGTAGAGATACATTTTTATTTTATATATAGTCTTATTTGAGGCAAAAGTTGAAAGTAACGTACTATATGAAACTATTACAGAATATGGATGTTTACATTCTTGCATAATGCATCCTGAAATTTTACAAGGATTTCATCTTTCCTTTTTACATAATGTTGATAGGAACTAATATGTCGTAGTTGTAAGTAGTGCACAGTGCACGCATGGCTTATGTAACAGAAGAAACTACCAAATGAACTCACTGTGAGATTCGTGTCAAAAAAGCAAGAAATCGAAACGAGTGGGTTATGTGGGCTCACCATATCAAAGTTTAGAATGCAAACAGAATGAATTAAGAAGGCTATTTAAGTAATTTAAGAGATTGCATGCACTTGAACTTGGAAGTTGGATCATCATCCTATAATGAAATTGTAAAACTAATACATGCCAAATGTTGAACAACATAAGCTAGTAAACTTCAACCGTTTTAAGAGTGGGGACAGGCTATTAATATAAGATAATACTTATGAATGAATACAAACATTGGCCCCAACTGGCCTAACTTCTAAGTTAGAAGTTCTAACTATAAATGTATATTTAACAACATGACAGCCTTTATAACTGCTCGCAGGCATAATCAAATTATACCTAAGTGTTCATCTTTCAACATAAAAGTCATCAGTACATTAATTTATACAAATTAATTACCTCTTTCCTTTACTACATGCAAGCATTAAGCTTACAGTGACAGTGAATGCAGTATTTCTTATAGACATGACACTACTACCTATACCTACAATTACATAATTTTACAGTAGCTAGCCACAAACAATAATATGTAAGTAGAACTCCTTGAGGTAGTCATGCATCAGTCAACCGTGTACATTGTTTTTGCAGACTAATTTGGTTGATGCATTTGCATAATTGAATTTCACAATCTATGTGACTATATATAATCTTTACATTATTATGATGTCGGTTAGATTTAAGATGATGATATGCAACGGATTGTATTAAAAGTCACATTTTTATGAGGTTGTTAATTACGTGCTACAAAAGACAACACGGCTCTTCCATTACAAACCTGATTTTTTGTTCTATTCCGGAAGCTCTTAATTAACAAAAGGGGTGATATGCAACAAGGGTATCATTGTCAGCAAGTTCTGACCTGATGATGATGGGATGTGTATAGCAATTAAAAAAATGGCAAGTGGCACGTTTATTACCTGGTCTTAGTGGTGGAGTTGGTAGAGAGTGAATGCTTTGTGTTGTTAGACCAGTACTGTCAGTTGGAGTCGGTGATTTCTTTGTTGAATGCAAGTTATTGAAATCTTGCACTTGTTTCCTCAAATTGGACTCTGGATGTGGCTGAGAAACCGAAGTAGAAGCGGTGCTTAAAAGATCTTGGGTGGTAGTGGGGACAGGTAATATTTGCGGTGCTTCATGATTGACTGGTGCAGCTAACTTCGTCACAATTTCTACCAGCCCATTTTCACTATTCGTCTCTAGAACTAGGGTTGGGTAAAGAGTGTTAACTGATGTTGGTCGGATAAAGCCATTGCCTTGAGACGATGGATCAATTTCGGAAAACTCAAAAACTGTTTCTTTGTTGCTTCCTATTCTTCCTGATCCTGTGTTTGACCAGGAAGGTAGTTGAGAGTCTTCTGATATAGTGGGCTCAAGAATTATTGGTGGAGATGTGGGTCGTTTATTTCCCAAACGGTCTGGGGCCGGGCTTTCATTCCATTTGACATTACTTTGGCTTCCAATATCGAAATCCACATTCGTTGTAAATCTCAAGTCATCCTCTTCATCATCTTCAGGACCTGTGGGTAAGGTTAATGATAGCGGAGGAGGACGTGGAGAACTTAGGACATGGTGGTTGTGATAATTATTCTTGTCTGTTGAGAGAAATGTAATAATTATTATTACTTCACTCGTTATGCATAAAATATGCAATAGGCATTTTTTGCATGCTAATGTTTGCATTACGGTATAAAAGATTATAAAGCATTTACCTTGACCATCTAAAGATGCAATAGTGGTCAGTGCAGTATTACCCCCACTTCCGTCACCAGTCGCAAAGGTAGTCGTTGGTCTTCGTGAGTTATCATCATGAAGATTAGAAGTTATGCCGTACGGATTACGAGTTCCGTTCTCATTAAAATTATCATGAGCATTTTTATTTGATGTTTTCAACGATGTAGATACTGTTGTCAAGCCTGTCCCACCATTGTAATGTGGTGCCGCAGATGATGGTGGCAAAGAAGGTGCCGCTGATGAGCCTGGCCTTTGCTGACTACTGCCACTAATGGGATTTCCATTATATCCATTGTTTCCGTTATTGTAGAAACTATTATGTTGTCTGTTATCATGACTGAGATTATTTACATTGCCATTACTGCCAGTCACGTAAGATGAAGGTGCAGTCGGTGTTGGCAAAGGTGGTCTCAGGTTAAAATTCCCATTACCATTGTGACTGTTTGGTGGAGGTACGAGCTGCTCGGGCACAGGGACACCTTGCTTATATGGCGCTTCCGGTGGGACCACAACTTGTGACAATGGGAAAGGCGGACCGAAGCGTGTTTGATTTAATTTAAAATCCGAATTAAGAGCTTCTAATGGGATTGCTTCGAATGAGCTTTGAGATTGCTGTTGTTGTGTTTGCTGCTGTTGTTGTTGGGGCGTAGAATTTTGTGGTCCAATGAGTGGAGGTCCACGGGAATTGATTCGGGAGGGCTTCGCAGTTTGGTAGTAAATTGGTTTGTTTGGATTAAATAAATTATATGCTGTGCTTTGAGGCTGTCTCTGTGTAAATGGCACTTGCGGCATTGGCTGAGGGTGATGAACTTTGCCACCTAAAAGCTTGACGATTCCATCTATTATATCTTGTACATCTGGGCTTGCCTTACGGGAACTTCCTTCCTCGGAAGATTGGGCTAATGTTGAGAGCAAGGCTTCTGACTTTGTTGTTCTAGATGAAGATGGCTGTGTGTTGTTTTCTCTTTCCTGTAATGCTTCTGATTTGGGAAACATTACTCTACCCCTTCGATGCGTTGGTGATGAGTCTTCGCCATTGTCCTCTGAAAAACCTTTACGTTTTGTTGCAAATAAACTGACTGGCCCTACCTCTACCCGTGTACGATTTCGGATCCCACGAAATATTATTGTCGATCTACTTGCTTCAGGGATTTCGGTTGGATCCAAGATTGCTGCATTGTCCTTGTCGTCATGTGGGGTCAATGCATCATCATTTTCCGCAACTTCGAAATCTTTGTTGAATTTGGATTGTAAATGGTTTTCATCAGGGTTTTGCTCATTATCAGAGAAAATTATGGGCTGGTAGTCTGGCTCCAATTTTACTATGGCTGAGCGCTCAGAGAGCGCGTGACTTTTTGCATTAGATTCTCCTGCACTGAAGTCAATATCACTAGATGATTTTACTCCTGCAAAAATAAAACATTACACGTGTTAGTAATAA
>JAANSM010005134.1:0-10445 GCA_036850725.1 Orchesella villosa | reverse complement strand
CTAATTGATGAGAGAGCTACGATTACAGTGACAAAATTCAGTGTGTGCAATATATGATTGACGACTTGACGATTACATTTTTTGATTGGGTTAGCTAACCGAAATGTTATTGAGGATCCATGTCACGTCCTTATGTGCATTGCTCTTACATCGTTGATGATGATGATGGCGGATGTCTCTCTATCTTTTTTTATTGAACGTACACATAAACTAAGCATGAATAATTTGTATTTTTGAGAACTCACATTACTCCGGTTAAATTTGTATCTCCTTTTTTGAAGAATGACACATAATAATATAGAGTTCTTGTTGAACACACGCCTTTTGATATGTAACCATGTACCGGCACCAATTGAGCTGTTGAGTGAGCAAAATAATTTCCTTGCCTTGATACCACAAGGATTTCCATCATATTTTTACCTAATCGTCATGTTCCGCCAGATGAAAAAGCAAGTTGCATTTTAGCTTGTAGCTTTAAAAAATAAGTAAAGCTGTCATCCCCTTTGAGAAGGAACTTTATATGCAGCCAAATATAATATATATCCTTCGCTTGCTTATTTGTCCGTAGAGAAGAATCAAAATCGAACGCTTGCTTCCAAATAGGATATATACAATATACATACTTTTATGAGACAAGGCAGCCGCTCATTTTGTTGCCAATTTTAAACATTTTCTTTTAGACGTGATCAGTGATGCTGCAAATGAATCAATTTTTATTGATTGTATTGTGAACAGCAGAGAATAGTATAGTGTTGCCCTCTGCATCTGCTTTGCAATATGCACCAATGTTCATGAAACGACTACAAAATAAATGTACTTTCCCTTTCAAAAGACTAATCAACCATATAGATATAGACAGTAAAAAGGGAATTTGATCAGTGTAGTTAATTGTGCTTGATTATTTACAAGAAGTTTTTTTAATACAGCACTTTTTATATATACTTCTCTATTCACTACAGGATAATTGTGCAAATTGGGCTTGTTTCCCATTTGATAACGATCACAAAACATGGAGTTTACAGCTATCCCTTTCCTTATTCCTTATACCTTGAGCTAAACTGTTGTTGTGAGCTCTGATATTATATAGGGAATTAAAACAATGTTAATATTAATATGCTATATGAAGGAATCCTAAGCCAAGACAGGAGTGATTGAAATATATTTCATGTTATTTTGTCTCATCCCCAGCAGGTTAACAGTCAAGATAATTAATTATACATAGATTTATGCACATATGTAATACTTTTGCGTCTGTTTTCTCAAGGTCTGTCTGGACATTTAGGTTCAATATAATATTATTATTTCCCTTTCAATTATATACCTAACTCTAATTTTAACCCAGACTATATGCCTTGAGAAAATCTAATGATTATGTTAATCAGCATCCTGCAGACATTGTTTAAAAATAAATTTAGTAAAGTAATATTTGGATTTCGTGACACTTTAGAGACACAATTATGTGCCTTATAGTAATTAGTAAACCAACCATCAACATAAATCATCACACCTCGGGTAACTAACGCCTCTGCTTGCATCCAACTCTGTTGTCTGTGTCTATTTTTGTGACTTTTTTAATGCACGCTTGCACAATGAATCATGCACTTTTTATGCTAAACAAAGACAAAGAGCTTTACTCTGCTTTATACTTATCAACACTTTTTGTAGTAGTTTACATGCTGATGATGATGATGATTAGATACTTAACAGATTTTAGACCTGAAAGAAGGTATTTAGCAACAAATTCTTTTTTTGATCTCAACAAGGTGCACATGCAAAGCTATATATGTGTATCTCTACCTTTAAATTAATAAGTTGCCTAATACGTAGGTATTCATTTCTTTTTTGGTTGAATCTCCACCTCCACTTATCTTATGTTATGACGCGGTAAAACCCTCTTGCAGAAGAGGTTATCTCTCTCTCTCTCTTATTATTATTTTTTGACGTAGATTTTTCTTAGTAGTAAAATTCAGCTGTGCATAAAGTGTGCAAAATGCTATTTAGTCTTTTGAAAAAAGTTACGTATGTACATGCTCAATGCTGTGTGTATAAATTTACACGTATAGTATATCTAAATGTGTAGCGTTGTTATTATTCTTCTCATAATATATCTCTCACTTGCACAAGAAATGTTGAAAGTACAAAAAGTTTTTTTTAGCTTTCTGTGTGTTATAGAGGGATGCTAATGAAGGGCTAAAGAGTGGTGCAGTTAAGTAAATAAGGAATAAAAATTTGTATTGAAAACAAGAGTTCAGCACGCCAACCTCCTTCACCAGCACTGCCTTTAAAAAAGTGCACTTCAAGGCTGCTTCTTTTCCTTTAGTAGACAAAAGCTCTAAAATAGTGAAGCCGGCGATAGACTGGCTAAAGCTGAAGGAATTTCTATGCATGAAACTTGTATAATATATACAGACACAAACTGATTCCTTTTCTAGACGATTTTTTTTCGAAAGAGCTAACCAAAGTTGCCACATCAAAAAGGTCCTTCTGTGCATAGTATACATTGTACAGGTGCTTCATTTGATTATATTCTTGTCGATGAAAGAGAACAAAAGGGAGCCTTTGTGGGGATTACTTATGAATACAAAATTTGTTGCAGAAACAGGGTGGGAGGAAAATTGCAAAATGTCCAATTGCTCTTTCATACATCATATAGAATTATCAGATGTGTGTGTATAAAAACTGAACTTTAAAATGGTCGAGATACCTATTTGAATTTGATGAAAGAATCTGTAACAGATTGCTCAAGTATAATAATTAAGTTTGCGATTGATATACTCTATTTTATTGTGTATATATTTAAAGTAGTGAGAATACCACATTTGTTGCGTATCCTCCGATTGTGATGATTGCGTATATCGGCATTTTGTGCGTGGGAGAATAATGTAAAATATGAGACTGCGCATATTGCTGTCCTGTGATGTGGAGGTGTCGTTACAATTTAATATATTGGATTATAAAGCATCATATTCATGTCATTAGCACCATTATTTTTGTATGTGTGCATACACCTACACGGATATCATTATTGTTGCTATTAAAGTGGTTTTGTTAAATACATGGACACCATTTTTAGAGCACGTTTCCAAATATGCTTTCATAATAATCATATCTACAAACAAACACAATGTAGTGCACACACTAAAGTGCAATAAGCTAAACATGCGCCAGGTTTTTAGTTTAATGTGATCCTTATCAAACCATAACTTGATTATCGCAGATCTTAAAACTTGCATTATGCTCATTTGTCAGATTTTTATCACTGTTAGCCCCTTTTAAACCTAAGTAATTTACATTTTACATACAAACTAGCTGTTTTAAATCAGAATAACATTTTGCAAGTGCAATTATTTGACCAGGGAAGCTCTCCAGTTAGAAAGGTCACGATAAATCCATATGGCTCAAGAAAAAATTGCTTAAATTGTGTCTCTATTTTGACATAAAATTACAGATTTTTTTGTCAACAGAATAATAATTGTTAACATAATCTTGTTGTGGTACTAAAGTATAAGGATTTCGCAAAAGAAGGGCAGCAAACCTTCGACCTGCTCCCATCTCAAACGATTTATTTAATTCTTTATAATTCCATTCGCATACAAACCTCAATCCATAATATTCATTGTCATCTAGAACATTTTTTGTTAGTCCTTAGTTTAAAAAAATCTGCAATATCATATAATAAGGTTACAGAGTAGCAAAGTTTAGGTGGGAATTACTCACATTTTTAGAGGATAAAAAACTCTTTTTTTATCTAAACACAACACGTATATGACATTTACATACCTAATATACAAGATTGCGATTTGTCACCTGAAAATGAATATTCTCTCCACACACACATAAGCATGCAGCCTATAATTTCACTCGTCTTAAAAACCAATGTCTCAAGCTAAAAACTTCTCAAACTCAAACAAGAAGCCGAAAGTATTACATTATATGATGGCTCAAGTGTCCCTATCTCATTGTCAAGTCTCACATAATCGTCGTGTGTGTGTATCACATATCACATCACACATTACATTACATTACATGATGAATGAAATGGGAAAATATGCCCACATATTTCTGTAGTCAAGTCTCACGGTGAAGTACGCACCATAAAAGATGTTGTGCCTGCATAACGAAGCGAGTACTTGACTAGTTGAGTAGGTACCATAAAAATATTACTTGTGGGTGGATGGATATAGCTCCTTTGTACTTGTATGTTACTTATTGTTACTCTCGGTCTTTTCTTTTATCACAAGTCATGTGTGTGTTTATGTATATGTACTATATGTAGGTGTCTAGGTACTAATCAAAGTCTCATATGTTGGCTGTGACCTTTGCATAAAAATTTCTCACGCTATCATAACAACTTACTCCTTTTTTTAGCAACTAGTTACAAAGACAAATACATTTTTCTTGTGAAGTCTTCCAATATACCATATATCAACTTTACATTTTTTTGTGCTAGTTCCACATGAACGGACTGTGTGTATTATTGGCTACGGCTATGGCTATTTTTATTCTATCGTTGTTGCCATCCAATCCATATTTTCAGACACGTGAAGAAGTCTCTATGCATATGTGTATTATAGATGTTTAGCCTTGAAAATAGATATTTTTATGTTTATTTTCAGATGTGCAAACTAAGACTTAGAGAATTTTTAATTACTTATGCGAAAAATTATTGTGCTTTTTACTATACTAAAGCAATCATTTCACCATCATCATCAACAACATGATAATCCGCATGACTTTAACATACTGGCGAAGAGGAACATAGATATATCTTTATATATTCCTCCTTCTCAGTCGTCCTCATCATCGTCATAAAGATTTCTGAAACTGAAATCAAGATGAAAATATTAATAACGTTTTTGAAGCCGCAAACACGCCTCCAGCAATTATCTTAAGCGTGATGACTTGTGTATTTCTCCATGTGGTGTGGTTAACAATGCAATGCAATATAAAAATAATGTGATGAGCCATAACCATGATCCATCTTTGCATGATACGCATGAATGACTTCACTCCATGCAAATCTGTGCCTTAATCTTTAAGAAAGAGAGAGAGATAATCACTTTTGCATGCTCGTCGTGGCGGTGGAAAGAATTGAGAAGTTTGTTATCCATTCAAAGTTATGATTTAATAACGCCATAAAATCCACGTTTTCCTATTTTTAAGCTTGTCGAGGAAAGACGAGTTATGTGTTGTGAGTTATGATGAGCATATTATGCTACGGTGGAAGAAAAAAGAGTTAGGTTTTTATCCACTCCATTGAATTATTCATATAGTACACAAAGACAATAGTAAAAAAGTTGAGGAAGTGGAGTAAAACCCTTCTTCTTGCTCATCATCATCATGTGTACGCATCCATCTATCTCTAAAGATTCATCGAAATTTCCATGTTTTTCTTGTCCGAGTTGAAGTCTTGATCAAACAAACAGCTTTGTTGCTTTTTATTACATTATGAAAAATTGCTATTCCCATTTGCTGCTCGCAGTTGAGGACTATCATGGATGAAATAATTATTTAAATAAAAGTAATGAAAATATACAAGGAGTGAGTGAGTGAAGTGATATAGGAAGGGATATTTTAGAGCTGCTCCTACTTACTTAGCTCACGAATGATACAAGATTTTCTACAATTTTTTGTTGTTGCCAATTTTCTCACGTCAACTACCGCACCACAACGAAAGAGGCTTCATGATCTATGGTCATTAAAGATGGTAATGAGTATGGAAGTAACATACCCAAAGTTTTCGTATGGTGTTAGATGTTGGGTTGGTGGTACATGAAGGAATTAAATATAATTATCTCTACCTGTCCTACTCATACAGAAGTTGTGAAATAGTGGGAAGAGGATGATACAGAATTATATTGGATAGAAACTCTGGACAAAGCAGTAGAGCTCTGGAGAGAAATGGGGTGCGTTGTTACGCACTTTTAACAATTATTTCAGTTGAGATTTGTCAGTGGTAGGAAAGGGTTAGTTGTGGTTGTGATTGCTCTCTGAAAGCAAAACCCTACATAATTTTTGTCATTACGGTTGAAATCATAATTGAATAACATGGTTTTAGCTAGTTCTGTAAGTTGTAAGTCTTCCGATATTCTTATAAAATTGTAATTTCCTACATGATAATTAATGAATGATTTTTCTTTTTCTTAACAGGATAGAATAATTCAGCCTACAAGAAGCGGCCTTATGATGGCCGATTTTTTAGGCTCTGTCCACCTGTTGCCTGCCACAGATGAATTGAGAAGACGACCCCGCAAATCAGGCTTGTTGAGAACACCTTCCATTGAGCCATCATCTTCAGCAAACTCTTCACCTTCAGAGGAGAATCAGTGCGGAACATTAGCACAGTCTTCTGTTGTCAACAGTCCTAATCAGTTTTATTCATCCTCCTCCTCTTCATATCAATTCTCGTCCAACTTTAAATTTTCCAGAAGTACTACTACTCCTTCGTCTTCATCTTTAGTATGGATCTCCTTAGTATTAGCTTTAATATGCAGCCTCAGCCAAGTTGCTGCTATCCCATCAAATCAAGTGAGTTTCCCAGCCAAAAAAATGTTCCAATTCCAAAAACACCATTTTCCTTCCCTTTAAAATGCCAAAATATTAATTCCCGATTTTCTAATTTTTCAGATTCACACCCAAATGGGTGAGAAGGAACTTCAGCAAATTTTTCAAGTCGATAGTCATCATCAAGGTGAGTTTCATTTTTTCCTATATGATTTTTTCAATACATCGAGATTCGACCCTGGTTCATGTCATTATCACAAACAGCCTTGTTCATCCTGACCTAGAGAACAAGTTAAATAACATGCTTAACTAGATCTAGATATATTTATAGAAAAAATGATAATCCATTTTTGAAGTTCAAGCCAAATAGAAAGAGACCAACCACTCCAGAGAATATAATATACACTCATTCAGTCATGCCAGTAGGGAAGGCCATAAGTATTATAATATAAAAGTGTTTTCATTTTAACGACACAACATGTATTACAGATACATAAATACAAATATCCAAGTTAAAAGGTGTTTTCGTTGTAAAACACGATTCTAAACCCGTTTCAATGTCGAGTTTTGACCAGACAACAAGTCCACAAAATAATCCAGCGCATTGTTGAAACGACACAGTTTATATAGTAATTCAATCACTTCCAAACTTCCAACTTCACTCCTCGACTCCTCTCTTACGACCTCACCCTTGAAATCGAAAGTGAGTAATGATGTGGATGATACACCTTGTAAAATTGTCCCTATTTTGGTATACTTACACATATATGGCAAAGGGAATCATTAGGCTTATTATAGTTTAGGGAATAAAAATATTCATCATTAATGTTTTTTGTGGGGGAAACTAAGCAATGTGTTTTGTATTGACAAGAGAGGATTGTCCCTTGTGACAGCTTGAATGTTGTTGTGATTTTGTGATGTATAGTAAAATGATAGGAAAAGGACATATTTTTCTAAAAATAGTTGGAAATGATACTTGCTTTATGCCCAGTAAACTGACCAGACACAAAATTCATTTTGTTGGGTTGAGCATGGGTAATGGTTAGGAACCCAAGGTCTTTTTCTTCAAAGGTCTTCTTCCTTTTTGTCTACCTGACTGGATTGTGGATTGTAGATTGTAGACTGGGCCACTCATATTTACAACGCTTCTGTATTAGATTAGATAGTTGCTCAAAGGTCATTTTATAGAAAAATAAATATAAGAATATATGTTTCAGCAGGCTTTTTTCCAATTTCATAATCCCATTGTTGATTGTACTTCAGTGGCCAATGTAAAGTATTTTCACTATACAATTTTGATTATTAGATGATAATAAGTTGAATACAAGTGTTGAATATTATTTGGTCCTAAAATTTAAACGAGTTTATTTATACTGATCATCATAAATCATGAAATTATGAGGGGCTTTTGATGTTTGATGAAGGAGGAGGAGTATAGTCTATTAAATTTTGTATGCTTTTGAAAATATTTTATTGTGAATAATGAACACGTGGTTGACAAGATTTCATAATAATTTTTATGGCCTGATGATTGAAACTTGTTTTTATTTTGTTACTTTATAGTGCCAGAGTATGAAGTTGTGTCAATTCATTCACGGAGTAAAAGGTCGATAGAAGATGACAAGAGACTAGTAAGTTTCAATGCATTTGGAAAAGATGTCAAATTACAACTGAGGAAAAATCCTCATCTCGTCAAGCAATCGCTCCGCATGTGGATCGCTGAGCCGGACTCATCTAAAGGGATTCACTACAAAGAACTTACCCAGGTAAATTATCTTCAATTACACTTTTAGTCTCTCATTTTATCTTTGTCTCTCCAAGGAAAATGCTTTTGTTTCTTTGCTCTTGACTCTGCTTCGGCCTGTCACACATAACTCATCAAATTGCATCGCGATAGAAAGTAAAAGTGGAGGAATGTAATGTAGAACTCGCCCAAAAAGCCTCCCTGCCAAAAATTCTCATGCCATTGCCCTTCATTCGCCTTACTAAATGTATAGCCAACGGGACTATACTTTACACACTCCAAAATTTATAGTTTTCCTAGCTCATAGTCAACTCAAAAATGACTTGCTACAAAAGTACAAAGTGTTTAGCAGGAGGACTCTCAGCTATATTTACAAGAATTTAAAAATTGTAGACTTCATTCTAATTCTAGGCGAAGCTCTAAGAACATCATAATAATCATGATATTGTGTTACGCTACTCATGTAGTGTACTATAAATAAAAAATTGAGGTTGACTCACGATTGACGATAATGAGGATGATAAATAGTTTTGGATAGCTTTGTTGGTAAACACCACCTTTGAAAAATTGGTACAGGATTTTATTTTGCATGTACATAATAATATTACTTATTATGTTGATGTGTCTGCATTCTGCAAGAACAACATTTATCCAATCCAATTCATTTTGAATGTTGCATCACGTAATCATCGTCTTATATATATTATTCATAATAATAATGCTTGTGTATCTTATTCTTATTATTATTATTAGGTCTACGGTACAAGTAAATTAAAGAAGCACGCTTTAAGCGTCAGTTTGGTCGGCCCATGGCCCATGCATAGCGTATCTTATTTGTTTGTGTTTGTGCTATATGAGTTCATTCAACAATTTTTTAGGTATATTTTTATATATTCATTATGCATTATGTATGCACATGGGGTTTTTACTACCTGAAGCAATTCTCTGATGGATTTTTGGTAGGGAGCTAGATAGACAATTGTTGCAGTGAAATATATTATTTTATTGCATTCATCTCAAGAATTGGTGAATTGAGAAGGTTGAAATTGTATATAGTTACGGTATATGTAAACGTTACCTTCTCTCCCTATAAAAAATTTAACTTTGTATTTCACTCAAATATGGCAAAAATTCGAACACAATAATCCGCCAGCCAAACTTACATTGATAGAAAGAAAAATTATGGAAGGGATAAAAACAAAAGTTATATGCTATTAATATGCAAGCAGAATTTATTATTTTTAGGAATATGAAATTTACTATTTCGTAAGCGAAGCGTAAGCATATAATAGTCTGTAACGCATAAATCACAAGATTTACTGAATGAAGTGTTAATAATGGAAACGATATGTTATAAATTTGGCTCATTTAATTTGGAAAATGGAATAATAATAAAATAACAATAAATTACTTTTTAGAAATTTGTAATGAGATACACATACGAGATTAAATCGAATGTCAACTCTTTTATAATAGACTAGAAAAATGTTGTTACAAATACAATATACTCAATGCTATATTATTGTCTGATACAGGTCTCACGTCTCACATCTAAAAAGAGGGTGATAACAGAGGTTAATTAATTGTAAAAAGGACAAGAGAGTTCCCTTTTCAATCATCATTTCATCCATAAAGAAATTATGCGCGTAAAAATGCTTGATATAATCCCTATATACGCAGTTACTACCTTTTCTGACATTGCGTCTCAAGTATAATCTAATTAGAAACAAGAATACCTTTTGAACATGGAGTAAATATATGTATATATATCCAAACAGCATATCACCATAATCATCTTACCTCGACAATATATGAATATGTCTCGCAATGACATAATATTCGATTCATTCAATTGAACATGCTCAAAAAGAGTATTCTGCGATTAGCTCCCATAATACATTATTTTTGTATCCAAATCCAACATAAGTTTAAAAAAACACAAATGATATTCCCTTCGTTCATTATGTAAGGTTATAAAATTGTTGAGTGAGTGTGTGGTGCGGTGTGGTAACAATCTCAAGAAAATAAATGGTATTGCACAGTAGACGTATATCAGCATCAGGCCCAAAAATAACATGAGAAAAAGGGCTTCTCTCTCTCTCTTTAGCTTCTCTTTTAGATGCAAGTTCAATATCAAGATATTGTATCACCTCGAAAGAATCTCGACTCTCGTGTTCTCATGTGGCTTTGCTTGTAC
>JAANSM010005133.1:0-10445 GCA_036850725.1 Orchesella villosa | reverse complement strand
TATATACCCCAAACCCCAATGCTATATTTAGGATTTTAACTTTTTTTAAATACGTGGGTATCACATATACATTATACAAAAACATATCAACATCAGAATTTCGGAAATGGGACGACAGAAACATGGATTATAATTTAGACCTAATATGTGGTACCTGAAAGAACCCTTTACGTTTTTGTGTCTTGTTAAAAATATGCGTGTACAAGCCAGTCGATTTCTTCGGATGGTTGTAGGTTATATCTTGTAGTGTACCGTGTTGTAGGTTGAATGTACAATGTAAAATGTATAAAAGTCAAAATAAGATGAAAAAGGTATAAGCTTTGGTGACGTTGCAATGGTGAAGGGATAAATGTTAGGATGAAGCACTAAGTAGAAAATGTGCAAGAATAAGGACTTATGATTGAAAATTCACAAAACAATTTAATGCCATACGCATATGTCGTGCATACAAATGCATAGAGTATAGGGGAACATTATCGTAAACAAAATTTTTAAGGGTACCTTTTGTCTGTAGTTTTTCGTTTCCTAGAAATTTATGGGCTTATAGAGATGCAACATGCAACCAATAGTGAGTTGAAATCTACTCCTTGCATGATCCTCATTTTATGCTTAGACTAGAAAGAAAGGAAACCAAGTAAACCCTTTTCAAGTTATTACTACCAGTAAAAAATTTAGGGTCGTAATCGTTGCCATTTATAGAGACGAAAAATAAGATAATTCCTTAAACAAATTAAATTAATGAAGAAATGAATTGTCCAATCCAGAGCTGCTCAGGCTTCCAGCTACCGTTCCAAATGCTGGCTACCAGGCTACCGGCTACACGACCAAATATACTGGCTACCCGACCACCAAACTACCCACAAGGTTTTTTAAAAGGGCATATGTATTAGGGAAACCGGAAGTGACATTTGGGTCATGAAATCTCGGATGTAAATTGGAGAGTTATGATGCTATGAGGATAAATTTCCGTTGAAAGGTCTGGCTAAGTTCTATTTTTAAATAATATAAATATTTATTTGTCGTCAGATGGGATTCGCACAAAAACAACAAATTCTTGTACAAATTGAAGAAACAGAGTTTACTTAACTACATGTTCTATAAATATTTGAGCTGAGTTATTAATCAATTTTAATCAAACGTCCTGTAGTAAACCATACTTGTGTACTTTGTTTCGTTATGCTCGTACGAAATTACCAACTTGATTCAGTGATACATTGTATTACTTTACAATTTCCAGCTGATCGCCCATTGCAACCCCTCCAATTGAAGAATTTATTCCTGTAATTACTTACAATTAGAGGTGTTAGTTTTATCATATGTTGCTATTAAATTTTGGATTCCTATCTAGACATTGAAAAGGTCGGTTCACTCAACTGAAACGACATATACAAGCCCGTTGCTGAATTTTAGTGCTGAGTTGATGTAGCTTTTGTGTTTGCAAGTGACACACCGTGTGCACTTGTAATGTGCAAGGCGAGTCAATGAAAATAACACAGCATTGTAGAATCAATCTGTGTAAATTTATTAAACAAACAATTTATTTACATCACTTGCATTCCACCTACACATTTGGGTGTTTTTCTGAAATACTTGAATGAAATCTTCCACTTCTATCATTTCTTTTACAATTTGCAAGGAAAAAAGTTACGAGTATTTAACTGTTTATTTGTAGATCGCGTGTACGTAAAGATTCTATCTATATGCCTTCTATTTTTAGTAACATTCACTGTGTGAAGCTCGATCAGTTGGGTACATCAGCCATCAGCGTGAATATATATATCTATATGTGATACGACAAGATGATATGTGGACGTATTCAAAATTAAAGTTAAAAGCAATTGGGTTTAATATGCGTCAACTTATCTCCAACTCCTCATGGCATGTTGTTCTACTCCCAAAAAACTCATCTTTCAAACTCCGCATCCGTTGCACCCTAGTGCAGGCATAGTTGCTTGATTTTTAAACGTAATGTTACGGGCAAATTGCATGCTTTCATTTGCTCTTTATAAATTTATGTTTATGATAGGTTTTCACAAAAAAAAGTTGAATTATAATTACACAAATTTGATCAGCCAAAGAAAACACGTTAAACACAAAAGTATAAAATTGATTGCAAAAACCTTAATAGAACAGAATGGAACATTATCGTTAAAAAATTTAAGGATACTTTTCGTCTGTAGACTGTCTTTTCCTAGAAATTTATCGGCTTATAGAGATGCATGCAACCAAAATAGTGACTTGAAATCTACTCCTTGCATGATTGATGATCCTAATTTTATGCCTAGACTAGAGAAAAACTAGGAAAACTATACAGTAAACGTTTTTCTAGTTATTAACACCAGTAAAAATTTCAGGAACGTAAGCGTTGCCATTTAGGGTCTATCTTGAAACGAAAAATCAGATAATTAAAAAAATCAATGAAAAAATGAATGGTTCACTTCCGAGCTGCTAAGGCTACCGGCAACAGTTCCAAATGCTGCCTACTGGCTACACGACCAAATATTCTGGCTACCCGACCACCAAACTACCTACAAGGTTTTTTAAAAGGCATTCAGGAAACCGGAAGTGACAATTTGGTCATAAATCTCGGACGTATATTGAAGGGTTATGATGTTATGAAGATAAATTTCGGTTGGAAGGATTGGCAAAGTTCTATTTCTATGTAATATAAATATTTATTAATCGTCAGTACGATTCGTTAAAAGGCACAACATATTTTTGTACAAATTGCAGAAACTGAGTGTACATTACTACATGCTCTATTAGCAATGTTTTTTGTGTTCTATACTACAAGTTCTTCGTACTTGTAAGGATTTGCATTTTCGGCTAAGGATAGTTGAAAATAGAAATTTGTAAATAGTAAACACTGAAAAACTATATAAACTAGCAGTTTTCATTCTTAAGGTTGGCCCTCAATATAAGATCGAACCATTTGCAAATAAGAGCACATCTTCAGTGGAATCATTATGTGAAGCGCACCGTTTAATTTTTCATTTTCAATGTTTCAAGCTTGGTACCAATAGTAAACGCACGTCAAAGAGATCGACGTTGCAGTCGGTCAACTTTTTTTCAGGATTTTCACAGATGGTAATGATTTTATAACTCAAATCTACTCTACAACCAATTGTGGGTAAGGTTAACCAAACCGTAGCCCTTTAACTTTTTTCCTTGAGCCCACAATTTAAAAATAAAACGGGTACATTTTCCCATGTAAAGTAAATGGATAAATTCCAGCAAAAAGTTAACCCGGGTATAAAAGGAAATAACTGGAAATCCGCTCAAGTTATAACTAAACAATATAAAGAAACCGTTTCTCCGTAATTCAGAAAAAAATCAACCATCAACCATTACGATTCTTTGTTTTCTAAACAATTCTATTTGAGTTATTATATAATCATTTTAATCAAACGTCCTGCATGCAAAATCAACATATATGAACATATCTGAGCGCTATGTAAGTCTGTGCCCTTCGCATAAATTTTATTCCTGTCTAATCTTGATATTTCTCAAGACAACTTACTTGTGAAGTTTGATTCATAATGCTCGTATGAAATGAAAAAGCTGATAAAGCAAAACAGTGTGTCTAATCTTACAATTTTTGGTTGATCACCCATTGCAACCCATCCAGTTAAAGAATTTATGCTTGTAATTACTTTTTATTATAGGTATTAGCTTTATCTTTTGTTGCTATTAAATTTTGGGTTCATGTCTAGTCACTGAAAGGCCAATGGGTTCGTTCACTCAACTGCTACATATACAAGCTGAAACGACATATACAAGCCAATTGCTGAATTTTGATGTGGAGTTGCTGTTGCATTTGTGTTTGCAAGTGGCACGCTGTGTGCAAATGTAATGCGCAAAGCGATTCAATAAAAATAACAAGGCGTTGCAACATCAATCTATGTAAATAATTTATTAAACACACAATTTATTTATATCACCTACACTTGACCTACAGATTGGGGTTGTTTTTCTGAAATACGCGGATATAATCGCCCACTTTTATTATTTATTTTACAATGCAAGGAAAAAAGTTATGACTGTTTATTTGTAGATCACGTGTACGTATAAATATTCTATGTATGCCTTCTATTGTTTGTAACATTCACCGTGTGAAGCAGATCAGTTGTGTACATAAGCCATCAGCGTGAATATATCTATCTATATGTGATATGACAAGATGATATGAGGGAGGACGTATTGAAAATTCAAATTAAAAGCAACTGAGTTTAATAAATGTGCTTATATAATATCTAATAATAAGCATAATTACACTAATTTGATGAGACAAAGGAAACATGTTATACACTTAAATAAAAATTAAATAATCTTATTTATTTTTCGTTCAATTTTTATAATGCCATTTTTATAGCACTTACAAATTATGGAATTTCGGAAATTAAATTTCAAACCACTCTACCCGCAAAATTCAAGCCAGATAAAATCGGAACAAGTTTACTACAAAACTATTTCGAAATTCAGTCATCCATTATAAGTTACATTATAAAATTCGTACGTTTCCAACATGCAATACATATTAAAGGAACAAGCCATTATCCTTTTAATTTCCAACTCCAGTCCAACCACTTCCACCAATGGATTCCTTGCACCAGTTTCCGCATCCCTCTTGAAGGCAGCATTTTTCCTTGGATGAGCTGCAATCGTCATCAGACACGCAATTGTCATAACATTGGATACATCTTATCCCAGGATCTGATTTGGGACAAATGCCTGGGTGGAAAGGACTGTGAGCTATTGAAATAAAAAGCGACAAGAAATTCAGTAAATTTCGTATTTGCATGATGTAAAAATTCAAGATGCATCACTTAATTGCTGTTACCAGTTACGCATTTAAAAAAATATTATATTTTTACTTATTACTGCTCCACAGGATTTATTTCCATCTTTTCCTTGGGCTGCGCCAGTGACCGATCCAGTACAAAGAAGAGTTGCTGCAATGATGACAATGCAATGAATACCCTTCATCTTTTCTGCCCGAAAGCTTAATTCTGCGAGACACTGTTAGTAATTATCTAAAACCAGATGAAAAAATAAAGGAAATTATTATATAATAGATATTTTTAAAATTGTTCTGAAACTACGCAAAGTCTGAATAGAAGTTATAATTGATGAAATTTGACACGTGAACTTACCGATAAACCACTAAAAGTTCTGATTCGGAAGGTTTGGAAATGCTGAGAAGTCACAGTTGCTGATACAAGTGATAATCAAGACGGACTGAAAATTAAAATTTAAGTTCGAGTTTTATACCCCTAAAAAGCGATGATATATTGAGGATTTAAAAAAGTTTTTAACATTTGAGTAAAGATATCATATGAGTTGGAATAGGGTTGACAGTAACATGGTTTGTTGTTAGACTTAATTTTCACTCGGTACCTGTAAGAGAACCCTTTACACTCCTGGTAAAAATGTTCGTTGTTCATGTATTGTATTAATAGAATCGATATTTCTGGAAGACTGTATGTTGTATTGTATATAATATCGTACGTTGAATGTGCAATGTAAAATGGGCACCTTGTCAAAGTATAAGGAACAGGGTATTAGCTTTGTAACAAAATTAAGGTACCTTCCATATTTAGACTGTCCACTGTCATTTCGTAGAAATCTATGAGCTTATAGGGATAATGTATCAAAGTGGTTGCTGTTTGAGGAATCTTGTATACTTTGGATAGTAATGCAGCATGCACAAGTTCAGAGGGTGGAAATCCACTCATTGCTTTTGGTAATCGTTTCTATGTTTTACGTTTTGAATGGATTTTAGGAATACGAAAACTAGTAAACGTTTTTCGAGTTTTTAATACCAGTAAATATTTCAGGAAAGTACAGCTTTCGATTAGGGAAGGTAAGTGTATTTAGATACAAAAAGTCAAGTAATTCCGAGAAACATCGAGAGTTAATAAAAAAATGAATGGTCAATTCCAATGAATTCCTAATTATATCCACTAAATTCTAATATTGTAGAGAATATGTTTTCAAAAAGCCCATCAAAAATATTATTTTATATGGTTCGAAATAAAAGAAACTGGAAACATAAATAAATGAAACATTAGCTTAATGATTTGATGTTTACAGAAAGTGGCTGAAGGTGTTGTTTTTATTGCACATTTTTACACATCAATACAATTTTATACCTACACCTACAAGTTTGTAATTTGTTAGTTAGGCCCATTCGAAGACTGTTTTCGAATCAGGTTACAAGTAAATCTACAAAGTAGTGGATGATAAAAACAAATATTACGTGTCAAAGGAAAATAAAATTATGTAAGAAAAAATATGCTACGAAATCACATTTTTATCAACAGTAAAAAAATGAAATTCCAGTGAAACAATTTAAAACTCCCAGAGTTGCAGCTATGTATAATAAAATGAGAAATAGAATTATAATGAAAATAAGCATTGAATTGTAACAAATTAAATCTCCAACTTTACTCCTGGTCCCGAGCCCACTTGTTCTCCTCAACAAAAGCTTGAACCGCCTCCTTTAAAGCTAGATTAGGAATGAGCTGCTGAGCCACCAAAGGGGCACCAGTAATAGGGTCAAAATGACCTATCCGTTCCAAAGTCTCCTCCACAGCCTTCCGTTCATAAGTGATCCCGCTCGGGGTGATCACTGGATCCTTCAAAATATCCAGAGTAATCTTTCCACAAAAGTAATCTGGTACTTCACGATTCTAAAAACGAAAAACATTAACTTTATTATTCAACAGCTAACAGCTTTACCGAAACATAAATGTCACTAGAAATTGAATTCCATCATGAAATAAATTATAATAATTACTATCAATTACCTTATTACGCTCTTCCGATTTGCAGACCATCTCTTTTAGCTCCTGAATAGAGTTTTTGGCATGTTCTTCCTCCGCCTTAATTTTCTTAGCCCTCTTCGACTTATCCAACACCTCCATCCTGATGGCTTTGACCTTCCTATCTCTCTCCCCTATGACAAGTCGTGTTAGATAATCCTCCAACTTTTTTCCTTTGCAAGTTTCCTTTTCCTTCTGGCCTAGTATTTCCCGTCGCCGTTCCAACCAGTAACTTAAAGCCTCAGCTATCTCGCTACTAAAGATTCCACTGAAATGAAATAGAAAGTTATTACGATTCCCATTTAAACCCATTTATTTACAAATATTTATATAGTGAAAATAATGAACAAGATTAGAAACATGAAACTATATATTTACAATCCAAGTTTAGACAACTCATCGGCTTTCTGAATGTGCTTCAGCCCTTCATCAACACTTCCCAATTCACAAAGCGCTTTCCCCAAAAGGTAGTGACCTTTGAGGAGCTCAGGGTTCAACTTCAGGGCCTTTAAACAGTCATCAGCGGTGTCCTTAAACCGATTCAATCTAATGAAGAAAAGACAATAGCGAATTAATTATCAATGATTAATTATCAACAAGAATTTTGATGTAATTTAACATGTTTTAGAACTTACTTTAGAGCTGCCAATGCCCTATTAGTTAAAGTAAACTGGGTTGCTTGGATTTTTAGAAATAGCTTTTGAGTAACACTCAATCGCTTTCTCGTAATTTTCTTCAGAAAAATACCGGTTTCCAAGATCCTTATATTTGACATCGGATCCTGACATTTCCGAAAATGTACGCTTTGGAACTCGTCGGGTACTGGTACTGCTAAAGCTAAACTGTGTCCCTTCCACTGTGAATGTTACTGAATGAGATGAAGATGAATCCATTGGAAATGCAAGTTAAGTTGATGTGTCTCGCAAAATAAGTTGTTAACCCCAAAAATCTTTTACAATGCACGAAGTAAGTAAGTGTTGCGTGCCAGCCAGACAGATTAAACTAATTGCCAATTTGTTTGATTGATTATTATCTCTAAAAACGAAATTAGTAAGAGCTCAAGGTAAAATCAAACGTCATATATATGAACAATGAAATGAAGATTCTTTACAGATAATATAATTGATAAATTTGCCGTAAGAAATAAAATAAATAAACAATGTATAAAAATTTGAGTTTTAAATCAATCCAAAACGCACTATTCGAATTTGAAATCTGATTAATCCTGAAAGCATTCTAGCCTCTAGAACTGACGAGCCTGTAATGACGAGCAATGTCAACAATACATTTACATAATATCCGCTATGCTTTAAAGTTTTGTGGTCTCACGTTAAAAAAGTCGTGAATGAGTACAAGATAGGTGTATTGTCAAAAACATGGTTCGGTTAGGCGTAAACTGATAAAGCGTATGGTTGTATATAGATAGTGTATAGATAGCTGATAGCTAAAGTCCGAAGAGTGGAAGAGTTATGTACTGCTGTATATCGTATACTCATATGCATACGGATGACGTGGGGCGTGGACGTGGAGTACCAAAATCGGGAAAAGAGCTGAGTTGATCTCATTTGGGATGGCCTCCAATTGGGTAAAAAAAACAGGCTCGAAAATACAATTTGAAATAAATGATACTTTAGTATTAAAAGGGGGTTTCCTATTAGCATGATTTGTTTTCAAAAATTAATTTATACTCAATGTACTAGACAGAAAAACAAGTATATTTTCAAATCATTTTAATTTCAGAAATATTCTAATTAATCCAATGTCAGATCATGGGATCATTATGGAACTAACCGCAGTTACAATGTTCCTCATTTGAAACATTTCAATGTGGAATACATCCTCATACTTTTTTACAATCCTGTCCTCCTTTAACTTACATGTAAATATCAAAACCTTATCCTGCTTACAAACTTTACATATCTATAACTTTTACACACTTATTCAGTAGCTTCCTGAAAAGGAGAGTTGCATACAAAAATATTTATATAAATGCGAGTAAAAAATACCAAACATTTTAAAATCTGACCCATTTCGTTCAGAAAAAATACTGCATTACGCACCAATGCTACTTTACTAGCATAATGAGTGACAGTGACGCATATAATAATGTGTATATGCCTTTCGTCCTACTAGCTACTTATGCCGTCAACGCGGTTTCTACGCGTTGTTTCTTACGTGGTGGAAGTAATACAAATTGTGATTTTGCTTCAGAAGAGCAAGACTTAACTTTCTTTACGGCATCTACGAACTTGAAGGTTTTAGGGATTTCAATCTGTGCCACTTTCTCATTTTCTTTTCCATGCTGCCGTTTCCTCTTTTTACTATCTTTGCTTGGATCACTACCGACACACTCTTCACTGGCACTACGTTTTCCGTTTCGCATACATTGCAGCAAAGACAAAAGTTTCGGGGAGTCTGCTGAATGGTGAAGGCGACATACGTCTCATTGGCTTTAACAAAAATCTACGCACGATTCTAGGTCTAGGCGTTCCGTTGTAAGGGGACGGAGGAGGAGGAGCACTCGTTTTGGATGAAACTGCTTCCTGAACTGCAAAGGTACGAACATTTTTCGTACTACTGCTGTCCTCCATAGCATCAAAGCTAAGAGGTTTTTCGAGATGACTTAACAATTTTTGCGAATCAATACGTGAAGCAGCAATAGAGTTCCTAAAAATCCAACAAACGTATTAATTAATGAAAAGGAAAATAAAAATATTTGTCTTTAATAAAAAGATTTATTTGAAGGATGTAACCCTTTCTTACTTCTCGGCACGTTGCATAGAATGCCATACATCGACTGGTACTGGCCATTTGAAACGTATTCGCCCTTTGGGTGGCTCAGCATCAGTATCCTTTTGATTTTCACCTGGGTTTGTAAGTTGAAAACCTGTTGAAAGTTTTGCACTTGAGCTTTCTTTAGAAACAGGGCCTTGTGTTCCAGCAATTTTATTTGGTTGAGTATCACCACCACCTGCTTCGGCACCACTTTGACCAACTCCCATCATTTTCCTCCTGAGCCGAGTGTCCGTATCTCGGAGGAGATAGCGATATCCATCTTCATTTCCACCTTCCTTAGCAAACGCACCAATACCCCTTATTTCACAAGTGAGACATTCACAGTAGCAGTTTTTATCTCCAAAAAAGTTTTCCCCATAGAAGCAAGTGATTTCATCTCCCACCTCAATATCCTTCACAACTCTTACAACAGTTACATCTCCACTTGGGTCAAAGATGCAATTAGACCTGCAGTCGTGATTGATGAAGGCTGCTGGGCCGAGCCACAGTTGAGCGCACTTTTTCTTACAGCTGTACATAATTGAAAAGTCATTTGCCCCTGGTTGAAGTAGTGTCCTTTCTTCTTCTTTTGAGATGTCAGCAAGACATCCAACTAGGAGAGGAATTTTTTGATTTTCTGACCTAAAACAGAAAACATTTGTAGCACAAAACATTTTAATATCTCCAAACGCTTTGCTAAATGGTGTTGGCTGGCACTTGGAAACTTACCATTTTTCAGTTGCTACTATTTTTGCTCCGAGATTTCCTTCCAATGAGTATCTATTGCAGGATTCTACTTTGAATCCAGAGTCTCTATAAAATACTCGGAGATAACGAAAAATCTGG